>CAJNDV010032641.1:0-27471 GCA_905221635.1 Symbiodinium sp. CCMP2456 | reverse complement strand
CACAGTGCAAACCCTCAATGCGCAAAAACCGCGCGGTCACGGTTGACGCCGTGACGTTTGTGCACGTCTTAACCGCAAGCTACTTACTAACCGTAGTGACGAGTCACGCTGTGTACAGCTACGCCCTTGTGGCCATTGACACTCCATGCTGCCAACGGCCTCTCAAACGCTCCAGAAGATGATAGTCGCATACTTTTGCTCTCATCAATAAAGCTGAACTTGCCCATGGGTGCATGCGGGCGTCCAAATCTGTATGCGAACGTGTAATTTCTGTAGCAAACACAGAGCCGTGCCTTCTCACTCGCCCACGACTCTGCGTGCACAAACGGGTACATCTGCAGAATTTACTCACGTGACCCACGGTGTGACCGTTAAGTACCCCTTACGCCCACCCTTGTGTGCTCTTTCGCCTTTCTCGCGCACACCAGTTTTTGCATGAATCTTAGAACGAATCTAGATGGGCTATAGGCTACGTTAACATAGCTCTTGTGCATTCTTGCGTGCATACAAAGCATACAAACCGCCTGCAGTAATCAGTCCAGAGCACAACATGCCAACAAACGCCAACGTTCCTTCACATCTCTGCCTTACGAAGATGCAGTACGCATCAGGCTTCTGAAGATGCTACAGTGTCACTCGGCTGCTGTCAAGCTTCGAAACCATTACAAATATGTCGGCTACGTGCGCGCACGTACGCCGACACAACGTGAACGCTCAGATTGACAAACAAATACGAAGAGAGAGAGGAGAGAGAGAGAGAGAGAGAGAGAGATGGGAACTTGCACGAGCTACCAACATGCTACAAGAACAGGTTCACGGCGCCTCTTCTGCCCACCAGCACCTTTCCCCTTGCCCTTCTCACTGCGTGTCCATCGGCCTGGGAAGCAAGCTGCCAGCTGCACTCTGCGCTGCAAACGTCAGCAAGCTGCGAGATTCGCAGAAGCCCTTCTCGTATACCCAGCTCAAGCCAGTCGCCTCGCTTTCCACCGCCTTCTCCAGCCCCATCTCTATCTCTGTGATCCTTTCCCTTGCCGCCATATCCCTTGTCCTGTGAAGGCAGAGGACACGAAGACGAGAACCCCTCTGCCACCTTTGCACACCGACAGGCCGAGCCGGGCCGAGCCGAGCCGTCCTCGGAATTGGGACCTGGCCGGAGGACGGCCTTGCGCTCACCACGCAGCCAGTGGTTGACGTACTCGCGCTGGGGATCCTGGGCTCGGTGGCCTACAGTCCTCATACTGTACCACTGCATCCTTGCAAGGTAAGGAGCATAGTCTGAAAGCTGCTTCTTCGTGTTGAACTTGTTGACTCGCTGACCTGTGAGACCGGCGGCTGCCACCTCGGTTGACATCGGCACATCTTGCACAGCTCCAGCCCCGGATGCACCGTGCCGTCTGGCCACCCAGTTGCCCCAGTTGGAGCAGGGGTCGTAGTCTAGCAGATACTCTTCGAAGTGTGCAGCGCCATAGCGCCAGTCTACGCCCAAATCGAAGATCAGGAAGCTTGCCTGTGAACAGGGCTTGCTCGCTTCGTCGCTTCGACTTCGAGGAGGGAGCAGAAATCGTTTCTTTCAGTCACTTCAGTCAAGCTGCTACGTTCTGACGCCCTCGATTGCTCATGAAGCCAGTGGCGCTGAGCTCGCGCATGTTCGCATCGACAAGAGGGTCCCCCGTTTTGCCCTCCTTCCACCTCGGCCAAGGAGAAAAATCCGAGCCGGAGGCCGACGCTTCGACGGGAAATCGGCTCCCGAGCGCCTTTCGAGCTTGTCCGGAGAGCCTCGCCAAGGAGTCCTCAACAAAAACTCGTGCGGACTCTTCTGGGAGCAAAGGGGCTTCAAAGGCAGTCAGCAGCGATTCGGTCCTGTCACCGGTGACGCCCCCACGGACAAAAATCTTGTCTCCTGAGTTGGGATGGTGGCTTCCAGCGTTCCTCAACCAGACATCTTCGGAATCTGCCCGACGCTCGAGCTTCCGTTCAGAGTGGGACAGGCGGGTTAGCTGGCTGTAGCACGATAAGTGCGAATCTCCACTAACAGTGCCGCACTTCGTCAGATATGGCGCGACAGAACCATGGATTGAAAGTGCCTGAACTCTGAGAGGTTCCGTGCATCGGATGCCTCCAGGGTACGGGTACGGTCAAAGCCTAAGCCCAGGTTCCTTGACTCAACGCCATGTAGATGAAGAAGTCTCGCCAAGTCAGCTCAAAAATGAGCCTGAGAACAGAATCATGTCAAGGCAAGCCAGGTGACAGCTGATCTGCATCCCAGAAGCCAGTATGTCGACTTGTTTTTGATGCGCCTCTCCGTCTCGTAGCGCTGGGCCTGCAAAGGCAACTGATCAGCGTCCTTGAATTTACTCGGAGGCATCGTGCCGCCTCGGACCAGATCCGTCGTGGGGAGATGCAGCCAAGAGCCAGCCAGGGGCTGAGTTTAGAGGAGTACCCTTCACCAAGCATTCCGTTCCTGCAGCTGATCCAGGGATTGAATTTAAAGGGTTGAAGACGTCATTGATGCAACCGCGGCAAGCACAGTAGCACAAACCGTTTATGAAATCCGTAGGTTCCGAAACCTGAGCATAGATCTTTCCATATCTCAGCTTTCATATTAAAGAACCTGGGAACGCCAAATACCATAGAATCCTGGCGAATATATTCGGCTGTGTCTTAGCTGCAATCGGTTCAGGCGCCTCCGAGAACCCGTCACAGTGAGGCCCATAGCGAAGGGTTTAGGATTTAGGAACCATAATCCTGAACCCTAAACCCGAAACGATCAACATTCTGTCAGCAAAAAAAAGCGCACAGTTGGCAGGGGGTGGAACCGGAGAAGCGCATGGAACTGGCTAGCAGGTGCCCCTGCAACCTCGAAAGCTTTGGAACTCCACAACATCATGCAACATCCTGTAAATCTGCCGCCTTCCTGCGAGACTCCAACCCTAGAGGACGAGAAGCTTTTTGCAGTTCGAAAAGAGGCCAGCAACAAAAGCAGAGACGGTCCGCAAACAAACGGGCAAGCTCAGCTATGTCTATGTCTGCATAGTCTCCGGATGTCGAAATAGTCTTTCAGGTGATCATCATCGAACATCCACTTCTGCAGCCGTGCCAGCGCCTGAAAACAGGTGGCAACTCTGCGTCGCTGAAATTCTGAAACCAATCGACAACACTTACTTTGAAGGCAAGCTGCTGCATCCTCGCCGCCTCGAAACGGCAAGACGCCTGCACATACGTGCCCGTGTCCGACATGCAATGCCGGAGAGAGATGTTTATGACGCCTAATTGTCAATGCCCGTGCTGCTGTACATGTATGTTGTTTCCGGTACCTGTTCTGTGTAGACATTGGCCCTTTAACGTGATCTTACATGTATATCTTCTTATATAGGAGACCTGAATCAACACAAGGCCTCTCGGATCATCTTGCATTGCTTCGGCGACCTCACTGTCGTCGTATCCAAGCTGCTGTAGAGTTGGCAGGAAACCTGCGCGCGGGGTCTTGCACCGGAACATGCAGACTGAGCCTTGCGGCAACAAAGCTCTTCATGTCTACATACCTAGCCATAACAACGAGAATGGCATCATCGACTTCAGTAGTGGCAATAGCAACATAGCAATAACTATAGGACTACAAGCTGTGAAAGCAAACTATACGCCCATTTATGCAGGGATCAACGGCTCATGTTCAAGCCGATCGTTAGTGACTTCAAGATTTCCGTAGAAACTTGCTGGAAATCTTCGACATTCGGTGGATCGGCGTGAACCTGAATCCGTTTCAAGCCGGTTCAATTTATAGCACGAAACAGCTTTAAAGTCTAATCCGTTTCTCTGCAAGTTGAAGGTTTCTGTCAAAACTTCGCCGGGAAGCTTCAATCTATACACAGAACGGGGATACACCCACAGAAGATGTATAGATAGCTAGAAGCAGGAACGGCGTTGACGATACTACCCCACATAGGTACGAATGATCATCTTCAAGGCCGCGCGTGCGCCTAAGGCAGTCTCGAGCTCACCCTGCTTCTTCGGGAGGGAAGGCAGCTGCTTCGGCGCCGGCACCGGGTTCCGGATCTGGCCGCGGCCTTCGGCCTCAGATAGGCTGTTAGGGCGTCAGCGTGCTAGCTGGTGAGGCTCTGGATCCTTGGTCTGTACGGGGAATTGCGAAGACCGATGCTTCTGAGAGTTATCTTGGATTTCTACTGATAGCCAGCTTGACAGTACGAATCATGCTGCTTCATTCAGAGGTCAGACTTATCGCAACAATGCAAGTGAAGCTGGTTTGCTGTCTTGAATGTGACAGATTTGTCAGTTCAATAACCGCTTGGTTGCACAAATATGATCAATGCAGTCAGAATACCTCACAAGACTCAAGCGATCTGCGGTTTGAGTCAGGATATCTGGAAACCACTAAGCCGTAGACTGACTTTTCTGATAGTATTCTTCGGTCAGTCAGTCAGTCAGTCAGACAGTGAGTCAGGCAGGCAGTCAGTTAGTCATACGCCTCGTGGCGCGTGGACGGGTATGGCTCGACGCACCGTTCCACACTTCTTCAGATCATGAATTTGGAAATTGGAGTGCAGTGCTATTACTAACAACAGTACAAATTACTCGGCTAGTAGCTGTGACTCCAGAGGTTTGGGGTTTAGGGCTCACGGCTTTGGGCTTGAGGTTAGGGCTTAGGCTTAGGGTTTAGAGTTTAGGGTCTGACACCACTTAAATGACCACACCAACACTACATCTGCGATAGACTCGTGTTTCCTGCACAGCCGTGTTTTTGATAAGTCATGCTAATTTCACTACTGTGCACCGCTCCCACACGCAGGCCACGTAAAACATAACTTCCCTGACCCCGGTACGCCGCAACATGTCCCAAAACGAATCTGCTCCTTTTCGGCAACCAAGTGGTGCAACATATCGGACGCTCGTCACATTGTTTGTGGTCAAACGTCAGAAACTACGGAAAATCTACTAACACAATCCATAGTACTGAAGTGTTTGCACTGTGTTGTCCATCGCTCATGTCGCATGGTGCTAGGACTGCTGGTCTTGCTGTTCGCATTGACTTGGGCTGTTCGATTGCTACTGCGGCTCTTCTTCCGAATATGGGTATTCAGGTTCCTTTAAGAAGTATTGCTGATTCATGATTTAACAAGAATAGTCACGGTATCACGAACGATAATCATACGATTGTCTCATCGCTCAGTATCTCAGTAAATCTACTTATTTCCAATGTTAGTGTTAGAACTTAGAACCAGGATGAAGGACAAAGTCGTGGTACTGCTACTGGTATCACTATGTTCTCCGTACGTTCGTCGCATTGTCAGCGCATGAACAAGATCGTCCGAACCGTACACCCAATCGGCCTTGTTCTTGAAAGACGTGAAAAGCAGCGGCGTGTTGCGAGGGTTCTGTCCGCACTCCTGATTGGACTACTGCAGCAGTTGCACAACGCCTAACATTTCTAAAACTCACAAGACGAAGCTGACTAATGATGATCATAGCCATCACCACCGTCTGAAGCCAACAGATCTAACAGGTCTTGTCGCAACAGGGGGTCACTGTCTGTCCGTCCTTCCTCAGTTGTGTCGCTCGTGACTGAGCAGATGGAGTTATCTATGCATGCTCAGTCATGACATAGTGTCGGCTGCTTGCAAGTGTATTGCTCGTTTCTTGTAGGTTGCCGCGGGTATGCGGTGTGACTTTACCCTTCTAGGAGAGTCGGATGCAATTCACGTTCACCCCAGATTATGGGAAACACGTACAAGCAGCAATAGACTGTACGTGAGATAGGATGTCCTGCTCGCCCTACTGTACTCAACTGCTTTAACGGTTTACCATAAGCTTGCTACTCGCCTGATCTTCCAAATCAAGCTTCTGCTGTTGCTCAAGGATCAATTTCGAGTTCCGATTTTCCACTTCTTCGGCTTTCCTCGCTTAACCCACCGTTGGTGCTCTGCCCTCTCTCTCTAGCTTTCGAGGTGCGCAAGCGAGAAAGCCAAGAAGGCAACCCGAAATTTGAACCATTAAAGAATCATATCTTTCGGTGTCCTCCGGCATGTAGAGCGTGCCTCCCCATACAGTAGTCAGCTCCGCACCCATTGTGCGGAGCCGCTTGGCCACCAGGGCTTCTTCTCGCTGCTCTTCGCTGCAATAGCCCTGGCCGGTGCAAGTCGGTCGAATCACAATAACCGACTACAGTATCCTACCGCACCGCGGCCTGCGTGACGGCCACGGCGCTGCAGCCGTCGCAGAGCTTGGGAATCACCTGACACGACACAAAATGTTGCCCCTGCCCCTACCCCTTGCAAGCCCCCTTGGTTTAAGGTGGGGCCCCTGCCTCTTGCGGAGGCCCGAGTGCCACGGCCAGACCCGAGCCGATGCTCTCCAGGCGCCGGCGCAGAGAGTCCACGCTTTCCAGCAAGAAGCGGGCCCGCCGCGCGTTGCACTTCCTTGCGCCTCCGACTCCCATTGCCGCTGCGGTTACACCTACGGCATGATGACAGCTTGCCTGCCAGTGTCGGCACGTTGAAGCGAGACGGGTCGAACACGAAGACAGGCAGCAGCGACTCGGCACCTTCCGCTGCCGCCTCACACACCGGCTGGCTGGACAAGCTCATTCCAGCGTTCTGGCAAGCATTGCTTCGGCTATTGCCGAGCCCGACACGTCATGTCAGTGTCTTGACCCTTTGTGCTTGGTATTGCTTGGCTATGCATGACCGAAACGACTCCCTCGCTCCAGTATGATTGGAATGGCTGGCCTTCAGTGCAAGGTTGTCGTCAAGACGGAGGTCATTCCTGCCAGAGACTCCAGCATGAAGATAAGCGAAAGGCAAACGGACCGTGCAAGAGGCTCATGCCTGAGCCACAGTGCACGAGCACTCCGGCCCACCACGCGGGCAGACATTGGGGAGACCAGAAGCTCTCCCAAAAAAACTCAAGCAACTGAGCCGAGACAAGCGGGATCAACTTCAGCTCAGCTACTGCAATTATATTCCAGTTGGAGAGCGACACGCATAGACATAACTCTGCAGCATGGACCAGACTGTGCCACGAAAAGCAAGTACTTCACCAAAGAATGTGGTGCAATCTTGTGAGAAGCTTGGCCTGCACGAGGACGCTGACGGTGGAAAGTAGGGGCGCCCAAGCTGGCCATCGTTGAGACTTTGAAAATCGTCCGGTGCCAGAGCAGTCAATCAGGCCTTTCTTTTCCGTCTCAGTCACAATCTCACAGACCAGGAGGAAGGTTGCTACTTTGTGTTTGACCTGGTCAGTTCGTCGAGAGTCGCAACTCACCGTCGCAGTCACAATCGGCCTGCGGCGATGCTAAGCCGTTCTGAATGATCTGGCCCAACCTCAGCAAAGCGATGGTCCCAGCGAAGCTCGATACAGTAGGTGCCATTCCAGAGCATTGCAAGAACAATCCAGAGAAGCGGCAGCCTGACTGGCGATGATCGGGTGGCAAAAAATCGGCTTGGAATCGGTGTGAGCTGGGGCCGTGGGAGCCGGAAAGACAGATCTTGGCTGGCGATGACTGCTGAGTGGTGCGTGCCTGGGGTCCCGGCTGCTGTTTCGCTGCAACTATCTGATCTTTCAGCGTCGGCACGCAGTCCTGTACGGAGGTCCGACACCAGCACTGCCGTGCTCTGCGCAACATCTCCCCTGCCTTCAGGAGCCGAAGAGCTGACTCACAGCTCTCAACTGAAGTGGCTGTGCTCGTATCAGCCTCAGCTTTTGTTTTATACAACACCGACGAGGCCGGAAAACCCCAGAGGCCCTCAGGCCCCGATACCAACACACTCTCCTTGCGTCGGGGGAGCCATTCGGAAGACCTGTGGTAGCAAGGCCGGCCTCGGCTGGCAGTGCAGGAGCTGGCTGCAGACGACCACTCAGATGCAGATGACAATGACGATGAACATGATAGCTAAACGGTGATGATAATGATGATGATCATCATCATTAACGTCATCAAAGTCATCACTGTCTTCTTGACGATGATAGTCACGATTGCAGGCACAAGCAGAACTTGGCACTGCGTCTGGGCTCCGGGCCAGCCGGACGGAGCTCCGAGGCTGGCTCTGGGATCATCCTGCAATTGCGCAACCAAGTGCGGAATGCCCAGGAGCAAAGAGCAGGGAAGCCCAAGACCATGCAAAAGCAAAGTCCGTGTCGCAAACGTAGTCTGCCAACTTGGAGATCACCTATGCGTGCAACTCCGATCCAACCGTAACCCAACATTGCTCTGCACCACCTGGACAGCATCTGATCTTCTGAAGGCTTTGGACGCCATGACCTTACGATTTCTGAGTCAGGGGCCTCGCCAATCTTCTTCTGTATCGCTGGTAATTTCTGGCACGGAGTACAAGCGCAATGACCAGGCTCTGCAGGTTCACATCCTAAAACCTACCGACCATGAGAAGCAGCGGGCCACAACACTGTGCATATCCGTGCATGCTTGCCTCAAAGTACTTCGGATTAAGCTGAAGCGAACTTTCAATGCAACAGAATTGCCTCCTGCTCGTACTGCCGCAAGAGCTCCGCTGCAACCTGACCATGTTTTCATTGTCAACTTTGCCCCGTCAGCTTGACTCACGGGCATGGTCACCTCCTGCTTGTGTGCATCGGTTATCCTTGCCAAGGCAGACTACTGCTTCTTTCTCACTTGCCAGCTCGGCTCCATAATTGCATTCAGCTGTCCTGGCATAGACGAAATCCTTCTCAGCCCCCCTGGTTACCAGCTGGCGCAAGAGGACGCAGTCGTGCCTGCAGAACGCGACCAAACACCTACTGGCAAACTTACAACACGATTTAATTGAGAACTTAATTGACACTGCAAAACTTCAGTTTGCTTCAGAACTGACCTCCGAACGCCCTCGGGCACGTCTGCGCTTCCCAAGACGGCCCTCAGCTGGTACATTTGCTGACGAAAAGACTTTGGACATTGGCACGTAACGTCTGCTCCGGGGGGCACACATCATTCCTATTATGAGGTTGTCCGGCTCAGATTGCTTTGCAGTCTGGTACCTGCGACAGCCAGGTTTGCACAAGTGATCGAAGGCCGTGATCTGCAGATCAAGGGCACATTGTCTCTGCTTGCTGTCGCACGGCATTTTCTGAAGTCTGCAGCCCCTGGGATCGCAAGTCTTGAAAGTCCGACTCAAAAGGCATGTGCTTGGAATCCATTCAGTGCTAATTGCAGTTGCGCCTTCAGCAGTTCAACGAACCTGGACTTGTCCATGACCTGACATGATTGGTGCTAGCCTCATTTCACACATGATACTTTGGACAGTCGCACCTTGGGTGCTGCGGTGGGCGGCTGTCCGTTGCCAAAATTGCACCAAACTGCAGCACCCTCTGACAGCTGGAGCCGCACGGCATTACACGAACCGATTGCATGCATGCCGTAACTAGGCATCAAAAGTTTGCTGCCCTCGGTTCGGTAAAAGATTGAATGGATAACATTAAGTTGGCAACATCGGCATAAACATGGGATGTACTTGGTGCCTGTTCTTTGCTTGGGTTACAGATGCACATCTTCAGGCTTCTATGCTTCTTGGGAGTGCGAAACGATTCCAAAAGAGCCTGAACCAAGCTACTCAACAAGGCTGGCAAGTGCCACCACCCCCTTTCTTCATCATCAGGATCCTAGCCATGACGTATCAAAACCGCGACTGAGGAACGCCTGAAAGGCCTTTGCCATTTGCCTTGTGAGGTGAGCGGCGGCGAACACCCTAACCTATGAAGCCCCGGAAACCATTGACCGTGGCTAGCAAAGGCTTGTGTTCCGACCTCAACTCTGAATCTGCCAACAGCGTGGCAAAAGACCAAAGCGACTCCCATTGGTTTGTTGCCTACCCCTGCGTGGAGAGCAAAGGGCCTTTTTATCCTCAAGGCAGCAAACGGGAGAGAATGCGCTCTTTGGCCTGCACAGGAACGGCATTGAGATGCTTCCACAGAGACTTATCTGGAGCCAAGCTGCTGCTGTGAGGAACGATGCGCCCGTCAATGCACTAGCAATGGAACCTGCCCCACTACATCAAAAAACTGGCTTGCATGAGGAGACATTCGTGAGGCCAGCCTCGTGTCGACACTCTTCCCTGGCTGCCGAACTCCATGTTCTCGATGGCTCGAATCTCGCCCTTTGCAATACGCAGCTTGCTCCACAAAGCCGCCCAAAAGCACTGCAGGAAAAAGGCAGTGCAAGCTTTGCTCGCACTGAGCTTGGAGCAAAGATGCGCTGGGGAGCCCTTCGTCTCACCTGAGATTGCGACTTTTTTGAGCTTTTGGCTCTGGAGTGCGAAGATGCGAGCGAGCCAGCAAGCCTGTGCGATGTGCCACAGGAGCTCATCGGGGTCGCTCACGCGCTTCCGCAGCTCCTGGGCCGGAGACTCTTCGGCTCTCAGGCCGCGTGCTTTGCCGCGTGCCGTTGCGTGCCTTTCCTCCCCTCGCGCGCCGGCCTCGTTCAGGACCCGCGTGCAGCTCTCGAGATCAGGCTCTGCCTGGGCTCGAACTCTTCTGGAGCAGACGGGTCGTCGTCGGTACCGCAGGATCCGACCGCACCACGGCAGCTCTACGTTAATGGAGATGCTGCCCGCCCGCAGGCAACACGACCCGATGCGTTCAATACTCGTGCTGTTCGTCGGTTGCCGACATTAGCAGGCCAAGCAAGTCTTGTCCGCTGAGTGGCCCTACCCCCTTACCCTACAGCAACTCTGGCCTGCAACCTCTGGTTCATCACATGGCTTCAATGCACTGGCACACCTTTATCGGAGAACCATACATCGTCGGAGCTCTGATGGCCAAAGCTTCACACCTGGACTAGACTGCATGGTCGACTCTTGTGTGAGGACCCGTTGAGTGCTCACGAGCAGTGTGTCAGATCCTGGCCGCATTCAAGCCCCGACGGCCATCCGGATGCAGCAGCTGGAACTCCTTCAAGGTAGAGCGCTACGATGAGGAGCCAGGGACTGAACAGTGCAAGCACCATTCAATCGTTCGCACATGCCAGGCTCCAGAATGCGCAGTATGGCGATGGCCGTGCAGTACAGGACAACCTCGCAAGCAGCGATGCCTTGCATGTGGCCGGGTGTCTAGCAAGAGTGTCTGCCTCGCCATCCAGCAGAAAGAGGTCCCACACCACCGAAGCGACATCGACAGTCAAGCACCTGCTGAACGCCGTCGTGCAGCCGCGGGCGAGGACGTGGCATAGATCCACGGCGTGTACAGTCAGACATCGCGAGGAGGAACGCAAGAAGCTGAAGCCTCTCGGACACTCCGTGCTGAGGCCACCACTTCGCGAACACGGTCAAGAACCAGTCGATGAGGAACCTTCCCATGCAGGGCAAGAGCCAACAGCTGGGCATTCTCCTCTCCACTCTAGAAGCCAGCATCAGACGATTAAAAAAAAGCACTCCAAGAGCTGACAAAGCCATTGGAGCGTCAGGAAGTACTCGCTGTGCAAATGCAGAGAGTTCTCAAGTCCTACCAGCCTGACCATGCCTGACCCGCATCCTGCAAGCCCAACTTGACTGAAATTCTCAGATGCGTGAGATAAACGTTGTCTATGCATGGAGACTCGGCGTTTCGTATGCGTCTAGAAAACCACTGAGAGTAGCACATCTCTGGCATGAGTCCGACTTCTCGAATGCCTCGGGATCGCCCAAAAGTAACGACAGCCACATGAACTGCATCGCTGCAAGTCGTGAACAGGATCTTTCACTACTGAAGTCTCGCTGGCTTTAAGGAACTCGAGACGTGGTAGGCCTGCACTGTTCAAGGCCGAGGATGCTGCATCTGCACACATCGGGAAGCTGCTGCGAACACAACCTGACACGAGACACGAGCGACCCTGCTCTGCTAAGCTGTCGATATCTCCCAATCGAGATCCCGGCTGCTCGAACACGCGTGCCTGAAGCTCATTTCCGGCAAAAGCAGAAGATGCCCGCTTCTTCCCGGGGTCCAGTCCCGACAAGCAACTGCACGGGGCTCAAGGCGATAAAGTCCGAGTACCTCGGAAAACAGGGCTCCAGCTCTCCGTGTTAAACGTCTGAGGTGCAATCTTCAGCGCCGTGATTGAAGGGCTTGGTCTTGGAAGTGCCAGCTGCAGTCAGTCGGAACGGCTAGCATCGTATTCCTTCCAGGTCACGGAGGGCGTGTTCAGCAAGTTGCACAAGCCAACCTTGCCACATGGGGCGGAAGTAAGGGAATCGGTCGATGTGGCGAAGCCCTTCTATGCTGCAAGGGCGCGAAGGACTCGTATGGCGGCAAGTAGAGGAGCAGCATGGCCGCCAGATAGCTCCTCAAACCACTGCTCGACAAAACGACCAAGCCCATCTCCTCGTGTTTGTATGCATCTGTCACATTTCAACCACCTTAGGCGCATGCATGCCCTGCACATAGCCGATATCTGGCCGGAAGAAAGTGTATGCCTCCATGGTCTGCAGGCTATGACGTTTGTAACGGGGCAGAGCAGGGACAAAACCCTCACTGCCTCCAGAATCCGTGCGCAGTCTTCATGAAGAGGACCGCCCTGACAAAGCAGAACTGCTAGCCCTTGCTTGCAGATGCTGCCGAAAGCCGGAAATAAACCGGCAAACTCTTGCCGTTGGCCTCGCTGAAGAAGGCCAACGTTGGAAAAGTTCGTGGCAGATCCTCCAAGTGCCGGTTCGAAAGCGGCATTGCAGGAGGGCAAACTGAGGGAAGAGCAAAGGGAATGCAGGTTGTGCTTTGCTCTCGGCCACGATGTGGTGGCCTGAGACAACGGGACTTGCAAGCAATTGCCAGGGTGCACTCAAGGTCCCGTGTTACCCGGCCGCAGGTGCTGAGGTCAACGCGCATCAGTAAGAGTGATAAGCACGTTTGAGGCCGTCACCTGCCCCAAAGCATAGCCCGCACAGCCGCACCAAGATGAGCCAAATTGATCAAAGCGATGACCAGCAGGGCGGCCTGGGCTCTTCGAGCGTCCACTGCGCGCTGCTTGTGGATCTCGAAAAGTTCCGGGGTTATTCGCAGCACCTCGTCGAGCCCGCAGATCACAGTTGGACTCGTCAAGACTTGCTTTACTCGACTACCACGACCGACGTGTGTTGAAGTGCATTGACTCAACTAGGGAAGCTGCATTTCCAATTGCCACTGGCCACACAACCTGCGGCGAGAAGCTTCAGAGCATGGAAATCTAGCATCTGCACGTATCGAAGCTTGCACTTGCCGCCAAAACCAAACCACTCTGAAATGGACCACACACCTGCACGGCTGGCCTCGCGGACGCGTGGGGGCAAGCCCTGGCGCCAAAGGCGTTGCATGCGCTGCGTCGGCTCCATGCCTCCGCTCTTGGCATTCCCTAACAGCCTACAACTATGCAGCTGCAGGCCTGGAACAAAGCTGGGAAGAAGCTCGTGAAGCCAAACGTCGGTGTGCTCCTGAGACAAGCACATGAGTGCCCTGGCTGGATCTGACGGAGCCGCTTGCTGTCTTGAACTGGCCACTGTCAAAACCGCCTTACATGTGGCGCCTGCAGACGGCGCTCTCGACGTTCTTCTCGTTGTCGTCTCTGCTGCTCCTCGCCACAGACACGGAGTCTGGACCTGCCACATACGCGTGGGCGCTCCTCGCGCTGCTCTTGAAGAAGCCGCCTCTGCACCTGGCGATCTCTTCGGCTTGCCACGGCTTGCCCTGGGATGCAATTTTCTGAGAGCTGCACGTTGCGCTCCAAGGCACGAACCTGCACGGAACACTGTCATGCAAGAGCAGCAAGAGCAGCGTTCGGAGAAAGTGATGAGAGCTGGGGCGACAGCGAGGCTACGATGGTGCTCGGACTCCTCCTCCGCCTTTGGCGGAAGGTGGGCCGGCCTGGGCACGGTATGTCACGGCTGTCACAAGTCTTATTCGGGTGGACAATGTTCTGGTCCGGATGCCTCCAGGATGTCACTGAACTGCCAACACCTCGCATGTGAACTGAGAGCTTCAAGAGATCGAAGAAGTGAAAGCGATGTGGGTCATCAGCGAGAGACAGATGCGTCACACCTCAGAATCATGTCAGGTCCGAGCCTGGTGAGTTGGCATCACAGAAGCCCAGCAAGACATCCTCCAAAGTGTCGCTTCCCCGCTTCGCTGGTCGCTCCTAAGCCATCGCCTCCTGCGACACGTTTGGGTTCTCCTCTGGGTCCGGCCGAGGTAGCCTCAGAAACGCTGCGAGGCAATGGGGAGTTGGAAACGTGTTCGCTGCTTAGCTGCTGGCGCTACCTCGGCGGAGCAAACAACGAAATGAGCACCACAAGCGAGTGCCACGACTGGCCTGCACAGCGTGACACTGACACGGCCGTCCTTCCCTCACCTGACCTATGCTGCCGGAATGGACCTTTAAGCTACCACCTGCAATCTAGCGGCGCCGCGCAAGCCCGGGTGGTACTTCACAGTGCAAACTGCTTGCTTTTCAGCCATTCGATCTACAGCCGCTACTACGGCAGTTGTTGCACATACGGTTGCCACTGGCAGTCGGAACCGCATGCATGGCACGCGAAAGGACTGCCGGCATAAGCTGGAACCAAGCTCTAGTGTAGACATGTGCGGACCAACTATCCGAAATGCCTCGTCTCAGCAAGAATCGAACACAGCAGGAATGAAGCCGTCTGTTGATGAGAACACAAGAGAAAGACAACCCTTAGAAGCTTTCGGAGCTAGTGTCTGGCGCTTCTAGCAGCCAGAAACGTTCAGCAGTCAGACAACACACAGTTTCAAATCAGGATAAGCGATCATCGCCCGATGGCAAAGGCATAATGGATCTGCTGACACACTTCTGTATGCTGGGTATCGCGGAGCGAAGTGACTACTGCCGAACACAATTCAACGATTCGTGATAGTAACCTAGGAGGCTACGGCCGGAACGACATGGGCACCCCGGTGGCAAAGCCAGATGGAAAACGGAGAGGTGCCCCACCCACACGCAAGCGACTCTGTAGCGCACACAGTCGCACAGCTCACGCAGCCAGTGGAAGCAACAAGTAGCACAAATAGAAGATCTTCCACACGAACATGTAGAACTCGAAGACTTGCTTCGGCTTTTCAGCATCGACGAGCTTCTCCTCCCGGGAACAAAAGATATTCACACGACCCACGGCACCTGCTTCTGGAAGCTCCCAGCTAGGTATCGACTTTCCCCGTCGGATCCTTTCTTCGGAGGGATCTGCAAAAGAGAAGGGAAACTACGGCCAACACGCCTGCCGAGATCACGCATCGGGGCTGCCAAACAATCGACCGGAACTTGTCAGGACACAGCACTTCCGTCCACTTTGCACCGCCACGCCTCTGGCCATAGCTGTGCCAGGAACCCCAGTCGCAAAGGCCAAGACGCTCGCCACACTGAAGCTTACCGAAGTGCTCAGCAGCAAAGACTTGAGGAGGAAGACGGCCTGCCCATCTGCTCACTCGAAGCCGTGCCCAACTCCCGCTGAGTTAATTCTCCGAGGTCAGCACAATCTGCAAGGCCCGCGCTGGGCCCAACCGCACACTGACCGACCGGATACTCGCTTTCTGGTCCCCAAGCACGTCGGGGACATCCTGACACACTCCCCGTGAGCTGTAAAAGCACAGGGCAGACGATGATCCTTCCAACATATACAAGTTATACAGGCATACATCGATGTCTGCATCCCCACGGCTGCTGGCACAGGCAAGCGAAAGCCAGGGTCCTTCATCAAAGCTATCACCAAGCCGAAAGCTGCAAAGAAGGCTGCAGCCATTGCGCTTCGGAATGTCGACACCTGTCCTGCACGGCAGACAGCAGTGACATGCCCATGCTGCGCAACTGCCATAGCCTGCTACACCAAGGGCATGCCCAATGTAATAGTAGAAGCCCATGTTGACGACCACACCACGAACAACAATGATGCCTTGCTTGGTCTTTTCTTGCAGAGCGTCACGAACACCAGCGCAAGAAATCAAAATAAACACCCAATGACCAAGCTACTCAGCGCAGCCAGAAAGGGAAAGCGCTTCAAGCGAAAGGGTGGCACTGAGTAAGCTGTGCCCAGGATTGCGCTTGCGATCAAAGGGAACTGTAGCGCCATGACACCGGCCGTCCTCAGCAAATCAAGTCCACTTCGTATGGAAAGTTGAATGCTGCCCAGCTCGAGCCAAGGCTCTCATAGGTGCATGTCACGGCCTCTGCACCGAAGAGACAGCCAAGGACGATCAGCCATGCAGAGCCATTGGAGAGTCGGCCAGAGGGAATCGGGAGATATGGCTTGTTCCTCAGCTGGCAAAACGGTTTTCAAGCTGCAGCTTTCGCAACCGTTGCACGACTGAGCCTGCGACTGGCGATCGATCTCGACCTAATGAGAACACAGGTCCCGACACGTTGCCTGCGAATTGCCGTCCGAGTTGCATCGTAGATCTGATTCAGGCCAGTGATGTAGACCTTGGCTTTGATGCGAGACAGCCGGTGAGGTGGGTGTTCCAAGTCCCAGTCCTATCTACTTTTCACACCAGAGTCGCATTCACGAGCATCGCCGGCACCAGTGCCCGGAGCGTCTGGATTGCGAAGAGCGGCCAGCTGATGGAAGGCAGCGGAGCCACTGCAAAGAGGTGTACCTCAAACAGCGGGAGCTCCTGTGATTCAACCGGTAGGCGATGAGGGTGAAGATACTGCAGAGCGTGACGTTCAAGCTGATGGATGTTGCCGAGCTACCGTCGTGATCGAGATGACGGTCCCGATCAATGTGTGGGGGCGCGTGAAATCCTTACCGACAGCTTGCAGACAGGCATGCAGGAAGGAGCGCCAAAAACAATCTGCGGAAACCTGGGCATTTAGGCCTACAAAGCGTTGGATCAGATCTTCTCGCTGAATCTCTTCTAAGTGTCCCAGACGGTCTTTATCTTGGCCAGCAAGGCTGCCTGAGCACTGAAAGATCTGCAAAACACTGGGATGGGAATAGATCGGGTGTTGAGTTTTTCCAAGATAAGACACTTCACGACACTGCACGCGAGCTGATGACCATGCCACAGTCAACATGCATTCCCACCGAAAGTATTCTGCGATTCATCCGGCATCCCGGGCACCCGCGTGGCATGTGCACCTGTGAGTTCCTATGGGCCTTTGAGGCTCTGGAGTTCAATCACCGGGTTAGACTTCCCATCACTTCGCCACTGCATCGAGTGCAAGACTAAGACTAGCTTAGTGGTAGCAGCCTCGCTGGCAGACGACAAACTGATTATGTTGCTTTCACCTCTGTATCGCTTCGGCTGTCATGGCTTCGATCAGTGTAGGTGCTATTCGCGATCACTCTGCCGGCCGAGATGGATCCAAGGGGCGAGTCTCGAGAATTTCGTGGTCGAAGATGAGACCACCTATGCAAAATCGAGCACCTATGCAAAAGCATAATGTGGGGAATGGAGGAACCCCCCCCCCCCCCGCCCAGCCAGACAAATCAATACACGGTGGGGTTGGGGAAGCACAGTATAGTCAGGTGTCTCAACACTCGTGCCCTCAACCAGCCTGCCCCAAAGCGCCATAGAGCGCCAGCCGTTTTGGCTTTGCTTTCCATGCCGACAGCGCTGACGGTGCAGAAGCTGCAGCCGTACTTGCAGCAGCAATGTCACCGCCTGGCAAATAGCAAGCACATAATATCCGTGCAGCTATCCATTCTTCGATGCGACTGTTGCGACTGCTGCTCGCCGAAATCAAGGGCATTCATGAGATGTGCAAGCAATGGCCATGTCAGGCCATGTCTAGTGACCCGTGAGCTGGCCTTGCACCTTGCATCCCGTCATCAAGCCAAAGCGGACCGTTCCAGTTCGATAGCCCCGGTTCATGAGAGGCATCACCAAAGCACCGCGGAAGGTCTCCAGGCCACCTGCAAAAAGTGCAATTGGTCGTCAGTGGCGACTTCGACTTCCCTGACACGGCCTCTTGCGAGTGCCCACCAACCCCGCGGCTGCAAGGCCGTCTGGATAACGGCTGACCAGAAGGGCGCAATGAACTTGGACCAGTCATCGCTTCGGATGCCTGGGCCGTGCCCTTTGCCACACCCGAATCAAATCTTGATGAATGCCGGATGCAGCAAGAGCTGCAAGAGCCACCTATAGCACTTCTCTTCTACAGCGTGCTTGTCTTGTTAATGCGAGTCCCTGGCCTGTCATGCCCAACTTCTCTGTGGCTATGTGACAGTAGTCGTTGATGCTGCACCAATCTGGCAAGTGGTACGCCTGGCTAATGCGCTTGAGGAGGCGGACCTCCTGAATTGCGGACTGATGCCTGCACTCTGATGACCATGCAGGCCCTTGCATCGGCACATCTGGGACCAGAATCCACTGAGCGGATCTAAGCGGTCCTTCGGCTTCAGCTCTTCGTTCTCTTCCAGATTTCGGTGCACCCAGGTGACAAGGATGATGCGGCCACCAGGTTTGCACACACGGTGCATTTCACTCATAAACCTCAGTTGACTCGCATCACGACTATCGTGAAGACGAGCTAGTGCCAAGCCGCTTGGCTTTCTCCGGCATGTGCTCGCCGCTTTCGAGCGACCACACGAGGTCAAAAGAGTTGTCTGCGAAGGGCATCTTCAGTGCATCCGCAACTTTGAAAGTGCAGTCGGGCTGTGACTTGGAGAGCGCTGTGGCTTGTGCTTGCTGCTTGGGGCTCAAAGTGATGCCGGTGACCTTTGCACCGTACTTCTTCTGCAAGTAGCGGGAAGAGCCTCCGACTCCGCAGCCGACATCCAGGATCGCTTGTGGAGTAGGGTCTGATGAGACATCTGCCCAACTCAGCACCTCCTCAATCATCCGGACTTGGGCCTCTCGGTGCTGCTTCAGGGATCTCCACGAGTTGTCCTTCGCAGACACCGGAGGATGGAACGCAAGACCACCCCAGCCCGGAACATCTTATGATGCCACTGTGTCAACTGTCCTCGTAGTAGCCATGGTGCAAGTGATCCCCCCAGATCTCCACCCAAACGCCCGTTGAGGCATCGTAAAAGTCTGCAATGCCCTCTTGCAGAGTCCTCTGCTTCTGCCGAAATTTTGCCCTGAGCAGCAGAGCTGCTGCGAGCGCCCCGGCCCAGAGCGCGGCCGGAGCTACAGATCTTCGCGCAACGGCCGCCAGATTCCCGCGACCCAAGCTGTGGCTGTGGCTGCGGCCGCCTCTGAATCGACTCTTGGGCTCCTGGAAGCCGACAAAAGCTACTTCTTGAGATCCTTGACTCCGTGCTGGTGCTGCCCTCATCGATGGTTCTGCGCAGTTGTAATGGCCACCGAACTCCTCAAGGCTGGACGGCAGAGACGAGTCATGAAGAGTCGCTTGACAGTTTATGTGGCTTGGCTTAGACACGAAATCTTTGCTGGTACAAGTAGAAGCTCCAGCGCTGCTTGCTTGAACGTGGCGTACTCTGCGACCCGCTTCTGTCGAGCCTCCTCAGCTCTCGGCACAGTGCGGACTCTGTGCGCTACAATCGTCATCAGAATCATAGAAACAGTCGCAGCACCTGCAGAGGCAAGCGGCCCACAGACGAACGACCGCAGTCGCCGTGTGAGTTTCCGTGCTGCCCGGAGTTCGGCTAAATCCTTTGGCAGTTGGCACGAAGATGTTCTCCGAGAAACCTGGCACATGCTTGCTTGCATTCTCCGGTAGGCCATATGACCTATGGCCAATGCTAGAGCTTGCAAACCGGTTGTCAACTCGCTGTTCGTTGCGGGCCGCTGCTCACCGGGGCCGAAATCACGAGCTCCAGACGGCGACCCCGCGATCTAGCTATCAGGGAGAACGTGCCGTTGCAGCCATCCACCTGGGGCAATTGTAGACAAGAAGTGCAGAAAGTAAAGCTGCAAAAACAATAACACTGGCTAGCAGGTATGTCCCTCACCCTGAAGAAGCAAACAAAGGCCACTCTCTGGAAAAAAAGCTGGCATGTTATGTGCTGGAGCCTCATCACGAAAACCATGCCCATCGATGGTCCGGAAGGTCCACTGACGATGTTTGGAGCGGAACGCTAGGATGTACTGGTTCGTGGTCAGACCCGATATGGTAAACCTTTGCTTTCACGATACATCTGAAAACAAGTCTGTAAACATTCTTGCTCTCTTGCTACATGCAACGGAGTGGTAGCAGACAGCTTTTAAACCCAAGATGCTTGCCACCCGTCAAGACAAGCTGAGTTGTTCCTCCGTCTGCGATGCCCTGTGACCAGACGAAGGCTGATGGAAATCGCTTTCCGTAGTTCATCTCCTGTGAGCAAAGATAGCAACGACGCCGCAAAGCAATATTCGGCACTGCAGTCGGAGCAATTCGGAGCCTGGTGAGCGAAACCTTGGCCTTGCTGGCCGTTCAGCTCATAGTCTGTGGGCGACGCCAACGTTTCCACGAAGTAGTGTGTTGGCCTCTGCAAAACACATCGGACCGGTCGGATGAGTCAAAGTTGCGCTCCCGCATGATTTGTCAGCAGGTTCGGCCTGCCACGGCTGTGCGTGATGTGATGTTTTCCTGTGAACTGTGTAAATGGGAGTACGAACCTCAATGTAGGAAAACCAGCAGCTAGCAGTGTTCAAGACCAACTCGCTCTCCCTGCAAAACCGACTTTCTTGAGCAGATCAGAAGACCCCACAAAGGCCATCCCTACAGGTTCTGCTTCGCATGCTCAACCTACATATACCTTAGCAACCTCTAGAGTTTCGTGTCGTCCCTGAGCTCAAGCACTACGCATCACTACAGCAGCGGAGAATGCACCGCAGGGAGCGCTCACCTTCCCCCAGCTCTCGAGATGGCAAGAGTTGCAGCGTGTTGAAAAGAATCTGCATTGAAGTCCACTTGCCGTCCGTGAGCTGGCTCGCACAGAACGAACGGGCGCCACTTTAAAGCTTCTGGTGAAGAGGGAGTGGCAAGGGCCGGGTGGGAATGGGGCTTTGCTGGTTCGTTTTGTTTTGTCACGGGTTCCTGCATTCTCTTGCAACTTCAGTCCATGGCAACGGCACAGCCACAGCCTTCATTCTACCGGCACCACGACGCAGACACGCGCGAAAGTCGGAGAATGAAGCTTCGAACAAGTAACCATCAAGTGTAGAAGCAATGACCGACCAAAAAGATGCTCCTAAATTGACTTAGATCAGGCCGGGTGGCAGCATCACGGAGGGTAGTCGCTGCACCCAGCCTTCAGGCCCTTCGAGAGGTCTGTCTGCATTCCAAAGGATTCGGCCCGACAGCTGCGCCGACAGGCGAAGCCCAGAAGGGAAGCTGAAATCCTGACAGCTTGTCGTCCGCACTTTCAATGCCATGCCCCCTCGACTCTCGCAGAGAAACTAGCGCTGCAAGGCTGAACGAATGCAAGAGACGAGCGCTGAGCTGGAGCCGTTGGTCTGAAATCTCCTGAGCCCATGCGGTGATCCCGCCTTTTCCTGTAGCCTGACGCATCGCTACCATGGCACTCTGAAGTGAGAAAGCCAAAAAATGCATGAGAACTGGAAAGCACCCTTGCCACATGACAAAGCCTCGTTCTTTCTGGATGACTCGGTGCATTTGCACTTTCCGGAGGGACGTTTGCGTGGGTAGAGTCTAACACTCGAACTCTTTGGCTCCTGGGCCTGTGGAAATAGGGGTCAAAACAGCATCCCGTCTGCATCTGTCTGCCAACAAAGGCTCCCGAGAGGCAGAGTCCAGGAGTTGCTGCCATGGTAACGATGTGTCAGCTCAAGGGATGGCTCATCCGCATTTTGCATCAGCGCCTGGGAATTCAGTTGAATTCTTGTTCGTCCAGACAGTAAGAGGGACATGCCAGAGCGACCTGTGCTGGATCTGAAAACACCTGCCACTGTGCAGCTGGCACAGGAGCAACCCATGTACAAATATATAAGGGGGTGCTTGTCAAAGTGACCTGCTCCACATGCTGCTCACCATCTGCATCTGCCACTAGGACAGCGGTGTACACCTTCCAAAAATGCAATCCACAACTTTGGTGCAGTCTTGGCAAGCAGGCGACAAGGCCTCTGACCACTGCGGCTCCGTATTCTGAAAAGAGCCCAAGATCAGTGTCATCGTACCTCGGCGACAGCTAAGGCTGCCACGGGCTCCCCAAGCAAGTCTGGCCAGTGCAGCGAAGAGGCGCTGCGCCTTGAGATCGGTAATTCGCGTACACCAACCATTAAACCAAGGTCCATGAGAGCCCTTGCCGCGCTTGCCGGTCGAAAGCGAAAGCAGACCTGCAAGTTGCCAGGGTTGCAAGGGCTCGTTTGGGATGCCTACACATGCACTATCATGCACTTTGGTGGTGACCACGAAGAAGCATGTTATGTGCTGGCATGCAACACAGCAGCAGCAGCATGAAGGGCAGCGTTGCCTGAGCAGACCGTCGAGCAAGAGAGAGAGAGAGAGATAGAGAGAGAGAGAGAGACACACACAGACAGAGAGAGAGAGAGAGGGAGAGGGAGAGGGGGGTAAAGCAGGACCTGTTGGGCATGCAAGCTCCATCTCCATCTGCGAACTAGGTACCGCCATGACTCTCCGCCGCCAACCGAACTTGGCGTGCATCTGGTTCAATGCCCGGGGTGATTAGCCCGCAGTTGGCTGAGGACTTTCACGCTTTTTGTGATGACCGGGACACTGAGGTAAAAAACAGCTCTGATGAAATCACCAAGCTTGGGTTTGCCACGGGTGCTGAATGAAGTTGGGCCAGATTCTGCCACCGGCACGGAAGCCATGACTCGTTATTCTGGCTATGTCGCATGCTGCTTGCTGCAACACTACGATTTCCTCGGCCGGTGGTAGGCTCCGATGTCATGTCCGTGTTTATGAAATGAGCCAATGGCTTCAATGTCAGGGCCGGCTCTTAGGCTTGGCAGCAGCATTCGAAAGTACCGATGCTGTCAACTTTGTTCGGGGATCTTAGTCCTACTGGACATAAGATCCGGCCCGAGCCTCTCAGGTCCAAATTCCGACACTGGCTGAGGCCCTCTTCGCGGTGCCTGGGGGCGAAAATGCTGTCGGATGTCGGACCGTATGTGGATGTGGCGCAACACTTGTCTACTGTATTTGCAGGTCTTAATTCTATGGCCATCGCTGGCTCGGTGTCGGGTTCAATTATTTGTTGCTTAGCCCGTGTGCTGCCGCCCGCTATCGGAGAACCCTGATCAGTATTGCATTTACTTCTTCGACTGCCCTTCTTGCGAAAGGAGCTTTCCTTCGCACCGGGGTCATTCGTCTTGCGCAGGTCGATCCCCCAGATATGCACGCACCTGACCAGCGCTTTGCTGCATCGAGGCTGCACGCATCCCTACATTTCTTGGTCGGCAGACTCTTGTTTTCCCCTCCGTCTTGCTGCAATCAGGATGCCCCTGGGAGCAAACAGCTGCAGTGTGCAATGGCCCGCAGCTTATACGCCGCGCGCAGACCTGCAAGCTGTGTCTAGCAAGGCCGAGGGATCAGCGGTTCTATGCGGAGTCGCAACAGATGTTGTGCTTGCGACAGCGTAACTTGCAAAAGAGTTTGCAGGGAGGCAAACACAGTGCGAGACAGACAGGGACACTGCATGCCTGTGCCTGTTTGCATGTAAGTCTGTAACTGTCTACAGATACGAACATGCACATTTGCATATCCGTCCATGCGTTCGTACATGCATGCATCCAGCATCCGTCCATCCGTCCATTCAGCAATGCATGCCTGCCTGCCTGCCTGCATACATATGTGCGTGCAAGCGTGCGGACATCCATCCGTTTCCCCCATCCATCCATCCCTGCCTCCCTGCCTGCCGTGCCTGCATACACAACATAACATAGCATCACATCACATACTTTATGACATAGCAGAAGTTTGCAGAACATCAATGGACACCATATAACACGACACAACATTACATCGCATTGTCTTACATCACACTACATTACATCATACATACGAGCCAACAAACAACACAAAGCAAAACAACATAAAACAAACAGACAAACAGACAAACAGGCAAACATACATACAGACATACACACATACATACATAAATACATACATACTTGCGAAGAGGGGCGACGAAAGCTAGGTCAAGCAAGCGCAGACAGGATAGACAAAATGACAGCACCGCATTGCCTACCAGGTCGAACAGCAATGAGGACAGTACATGCATTGACAAAGAGCGATGCAGAAGCATTGTGGTTCTGCTCGTGCTGTGTTGCTTAGACCGACCCTGGGAATCCTGCCAGGTGGCGCAGCACATGCGGAGCTACATATTAACATGCATACGTACATACATACATTTCTGTGTAAAATGTGTAAAAGTGTATCATCTATGCAGTGGAACAAGCTGTGTATGCTCCTTCACGTACTCGTTGACTCAGTTATTCACTTACTCACTTAGTTTAGCTAGCAAGCTGACTACTTGGTGACATAACTAGTTTGTCGCTAGCCAGCTAACTTGTTTAGCAGCCCGGCAAAAAATTAGCAGTACGCTAGTTGGCTTGGTACTCAGCCGTAGCTCCGTCCATGCGAAGCTTTCCCTCGAAACGGCTGTTCGCCGTTTCAACTGCCTGATCTTAAACTACTTCTCTGCAGCCCTCAGCCGTGTTGGGGATGTAAGACCTTTACTGCTTTACGGTTCGGATCCCCTCAAGAACCGCTTCTCAGCGACCACGGAGCCCCAATTTTTAAACAGGCTGCGCGGGGCTTCGCGTGAGATTGCCTCACACGAAGATTTCCGTGACACTCATGCCGCATGGGATTGTTGTTGGGATTCCACCTCCCTCGTGTAGTGAATTAGTTTATCCAGATTGAATACAGCCGGAAAAAAGTGTATTTACTTCTCAGCTCGTTGGCTTGCTGGCTGGTTTGTCAGTCAGAAATTGAGTAGTTAATTGTATAGTTGGGCAGCTACCTGGCTAGCTAGCCAGGCCGCCATCGCTCACTCGGAAAGCAAACTACTGGGTTGGTACGGAAGATTGTTTGCTGGTTCAGCTACTCGTTACATGTCGAGCAGGGTGCACACATGGATTTATGATGTCGTAACACTTGGGCATGCAAGCGCCTAGTACATTCATGTTTTGATCGGTCCAGCCTGTTGGACATGCACAAGCATAAACGCGTCTGCTGTCGGTAATCAGATTTTGGTATGGAGAGAGACGAGAAGAGGACAGAAGAAATAGTCCTGTACTGGTATGGATTAAGACAAGAGACGCCGCGGAGAGCAGAAAAGGGAGTATAGATGAAGTGGGAACATTCCCAAACGGCTGTCTGGTTCACATTCTGGACATGAACGGATGGGCACAAGCACAAGCGAACACGAGAGAAAGAGAGAGACAGAGTTGGAGAGGGAGGGAGGTAGAAGAACATGCAAAAACCAATCAGGATGCATCGGTCAACGATTCCCAACCTCTTTCGTCCGCGCACCATCCGGCACCTGGAACCATGCAAGCAAAATTGCGCTTATTTGCGGTTAGTGGCAAGACTGCAGGTCAAGAGCATGAGATAGGCAGCGACTGGGACTTTCAACTCGTTTCCATGCTCCCTCGAGAGTCCTCCAATTTGGGGCAGGAAGCGAAAGGAGGCAGCTTTGGCCTGACGTCATATTTGTGCAAGTTGACGTCCTACCGAAAGCATGCTAGTTCCAGAAGCCGAGCCTCGTCAATTCCTCACCGGCTCGACCCAGCCTCTCTGCATGATCCAACGACTACACCACTCCAAAGCCCCGAGCGAACTCAGCTGTGGACTGTCCATAGTCATCTGCACCGAAACATACTAGAGAACCCTGGCAGATCAGAGCCTGGGCCCAACGACCAGACAAAACAGCAAAAGCCATCAAATCCGTTGATCCTCAGAAGTATGCAGTGTGACGTAGGCCACAGCTCACCTGCGTGATGCGCTGTGGTAACCTGCCAGGGTTTTCCAAGCCGTCAGCCCCCCCAAGCGCCCTTCCAGTGGCAGCGAGCATGCTGGACAGATCACACTTGCGTCGCGTGCCTCCTGGAGGGACGCGGTGGAGGCGAGGCTCGCAGCGTAGGGGTGCCTCGCAATCTCAAGAATGCTGGGCGGCCACGCAGCATTTGTCTTTTCCGACTTTCATGCGACGTTGCGGCTAACACAAACAGCTGGTCTTGCATCCAAGGTCAGGCATCGTCATGCATACAATGCCTAATGCCTAAGGTAGCTTTCCCGCGGGCCTGCGTCAGCATTCGACGACGTCTTCTGGCCGAGTCGATCGGACAAGAAATCCTCACGTGCAAGCAATGCTTGTCGCGTCGCCGGCTATGCCCTGGGCCTAGGACAGTGCAAAGATAATAGGAGTGATACGACTCCTATGGCACTGGTTCCAAGCGGTCGACAACCTTCCCAGAGTCTCTCGAAGGCACAAGTGTCCCAATGCTGAACGTGACTCTCGAAAGATCTCGAAAGAACAGGAAAGGATACCAGGGGTGTTTGCAACGATCCGTTCCGAGGTGGCACTCTGAGCCCAAAGTCCCAAAGCGCACGTCATCTTCACAAGTACCACACTGCTCCAAAACTGGGTGAATCATGCCAACAGCATGCGATGCTCTGCCTCCCTACGTTCTTGACAATGACAAAAGCAACCTTTCTAGAGCCTACACTGCAGTCGCTGGTGGAATTTGAATGCCCTATGGCTTAGGTATGGCCCAATCACACGCCCACCCAAGAAATATTGGGGAAGCTGGAAATTAAGGCCGCTGCTCCAAGCTCCTGGGTCAGCCACGGCACTGCCTGCGGCAGACCTTGTGAGGCAGCCTCCGCCGGTTTGGCACACAACGACGATGCTGATGCTGCGACAAAAAAGACAAATAGACCGTGATAAACCTGATGTGCACATCGTCGCGAGATCTTCAGCGACTCTCGAGCTGTGACTTGCAAGGTTTCGCCCAGCGTGTACTTGGCCTGGCCTCGTAGCCCAGTCGCCCATTCTGTCCGCAGCCCCAGGTATACACCGCCCCCGCGCTGTCCTCCATCTGGGACAGCACACCCGGATCTGCAAATAGTCAAACTGCTGGCGCCTCATCAAAGCTGGCTGCGACCATGTGGCTTTCGCCGCAGGCAACTACCTGAAGAGCAATGCGGAGTATTCAACATATTTCAACATGGGATTGAAGGCTCAAGAAAGCGTCCTGCAACTGCGGCCTATCCTGCCAAGACCTCCTCTGATGCGCTAGCCGCTAGAATGAGCTCAAAAAAAGTACTACCCAAGAACGGAACCAAACGAACTAAGGTCATGCAAGTCCTCAGCCTCTAAGACTGCTCAGGTCAACACGGATTGCTGCTGCCAAGCAGCTTCTGCTATATGCTTGTCGTGTCTTAATCCCAGGACAGGCTGCCTTTTGCTTGGTGCAACTGATACCAAACGACACAACAAGCATGACACGTCGACAAAGCCCCGCCAATCAAACGCTGCTTCAACGATCCAACACTCTCCTGTTTCTGCAGGCTCAGTGTGGAGAACTGCGAAGGGCACGTGGCTGAAAATCAGATCACACTTGCTCGATAAAATCCTCCTGCCTGTCTTTGCAAACGACGGGAATCTGGCAAAGAAT
>CAJNDV010032640.1:15897-28079 GCA_905221635.1 Symbiodinium sp. CCMP2456 | reverse complement strand
TAGGGTTTAGGGTTTAGGGCCCAATGTACCTATATTATCGTAGAATGGAGGGTTTCATTAGAAACTACTATTATGATTTGGGGCATGCGAGGCCTCCCCCAATAATACTCTCCTTACTACAATTATAGCATACTGGGCCTTAAACCCCTATTGTTCAGGCCCCTGAGTACCTGGACCTACTGTTGATGATATAAATCCTGCATTACCCTAAGGACCCTAAACTATGGGAATTACGGTATATTCCGTATTATGGGCAATGCAGGATTTATATCATCAACCGTAGGACCTAGCCTTGAAGTCCCAGGATTCCTTCCTCTGGGAGATTTTTTTTTTTTTCCCGGCGCTGAGGTCATAGATTGATGGGGTTCTGCTGGGTTTTTTCCACGGGTGGAAGACAAAAAAAAAGATTAAGGGTTGGTAATCCCTAAACCCAAAACCCCCTCTAAGACCCCTAAACCGTATATGCCGCTAGACCCTAAGCCCCTTACAGTCCTAAACCGCGCAGGACTATCACAACCACTACCTCTTCCATCTGCCCTCTTGGAAACCCGGGGCGACGTCCTTGAAGAAGACCAACTGGACAGATAACGGCTGTGCCTCGGACCAAGACAGCAGAGCCAGGGGGCCTGAAACACGCCTGAAATCCTGCCGATTAACGGACGGGTACAAGGAAATCAGAAAAGGCAATGTGAGAAGTGATAGCCTTAACCCTAAGGGTCCATATGCCCCAATAGTAGATACTTTGGCTTGAAAATACTCCCCATAGAGGTACTTTGGGGCCACAGTATCTACATGACCCTTAGGGATCTAACAAAACCTACCCCCCGTCCCTCAGGATTTGGGGTTTTCTTTACCCCAAGCTCGGTTGAACGCTTAAGACCAGGCCTACACAAACACTTATCGTACCTGCCGGTATCAGGGTGTGACGTCCGTGGCCACGCTCGCATTCCGTCTCGCCTTTCACACCCTAGGCCCTGAACCCCTAGGTGCCTACTATATAGGGCCCTAGGGGCTCTAGTACCCTATATAGTAGGTACCTCGGGGGTTTGGGCTAAACCCTACGCCTAAGGGTCCATCTCGTCCTTCGTATCGGACTTGAACTTCCTTTCCGGAGCCCGGAAGCCCGAAACCCTAAACCTTATAAACCTTAAACCCTAAAATACCTAGCAGGATTCCCTGAGCCCCTAAACCTTATAAACACTAAACCCTGAAACCTAATAGGATTCCCTGAGCCCCTAGGGCAGTGCTATAGCAGGCATGGGCGTGCGCGACAACGGCACGAAGCTGGAGTTTGGGCCGAAGGCGCCTGGCTGTAGAGTGCTTCCGGGCTTTGCGGCTTCAAGAGTGCAGGGTTCAGGGTTGAGGGATTTAGGGTTTAGGGTTGAGAGTTTTAGGGTTTGGGGATTAGGGTTTTGGGATTTACTGTTTAGGGTTTAGGGCGTCGGGTTTAGGGCGTAGGTTTCAGGGTTTAGGGGTTTAGAGTTCAGGGTTGAGGGTGTAGCAGTGAGTAGGGCTTCGGCCCTCAAGCCTCAGACCTTCATAGTTTGATTCGGGTTTAGGGTTTAGGGCTTCAGGGTTTAGGGGTTTAGGGTTTAAGGGTTTAGGGTTTAGGGTTTAGGGTTATGATCATCGGGTGCACACTTAAGAAGCTCAGGATCCTAAATCAGAGAACGAGGTGGCTACACATCAGGGCCTAGGTGAGGTACTGTTGATGGACAAAATTCTGCATGACCCAAATATAGTATAGTACCATAAATCCCATAGTTTAGGTATATAAGGTCATGCAGGATTTTGTCCATCAGCCGTATGAATCCTACAAGCCTGGGCTGCAGCTCCGTGTTTCATGACCAGCACAAGGAACACTTGCCGCGCTTCCTTCGGGCAACTGAGGGTTAAGGGTTCAGGGCTGAGCATGGCATGTAGGGATAATTACCGCGTTCACTAGCTTGTCGGAATGAGGAGTAGACGGATGCAGCTTGACCATACCTGCTAGAACTCCATGTACCTGTATGGTATTTACTTTGCCTACGGGTGCATGTACCCAAATAGTATACACTTTAGCCCCAAAGTCCCTATGTAGGGGCTACCTTACGGCCGACGTACTTACTATAGGAGTACGTGGACCCTTGGGCTAAGGCCCAAGTGTCGACCTTAGGGACGAGAAGTTCGATGACTTGCAAGGCGTAAGTCGTCGAGGTGGTTTCGCGGTACCGTCCTGCCCCCACATAAAGCCAAAAAGCCCAAACTCCTAGAATGCTACAAACATACGGTTGGGTGTTGAGGGCTTAGGGACACTCTGAACCCTAACCCATCCCAAAGGCAAGTATTCCTGCGTCTATATCGGTCTCCTAAACCTCAGGCCCTAAACAGCAAACCCTAAATCAGTAACCCTAAGGAAAGCTTCAAAGGGGATGTGGAAGGATGTCATCGGATGTCCCCTAAACTTTAAACCCTAAATCATAAACCCGAATCATAGTTGAACGTGTTTTCTGACCTCAGTCCAACTCCACGCTTACAACCGCTAAGACAGTGGTAGCAGCTGCAGATCTACAGGCATGTGTTGACTCTCTTTTTGTTTGTTTTTCTCCAAATATATTTATATATACCCACATACACTCTATCTTCATATTATATCTATATACGTCATATATATATATATATATACACACACTTATGATTTGCAATCAAATATAGAGGTATACAGTCAGGTAAGCCGATGGTTAGATAGGTCCACAGATAGGTAGGTAGATAGACGGATAGATAGATAGTAGCCCATGCCTCGCCAATCCATGCCCCATACAGGACACTCTACTGGAAAAGGATGCTGGCTTTGGCAAGGTGGTAGAGACCATCGAGCTGAAATCCCTGCTGCCGTGAGCTGCGCCTGTGGTAGAAAGCCGAAGGTACTAAATTTGGTTTTAGAGTTTAGGGCGTAGGGTCCAGTGTCCAGGTATGTTTCTAACACCGCTTCGCCGAGAATTGTTTTTCGATCGACCGACGCAAAGAATTGTTTTTCGATCGACCGACGCAAAGAAAGTCAGCAAGCACACAGGGCTAGAAGGGATGCGGGTTTGGGGCTGAGGTGTTTCACTAGAGATTGGGGTTAGCCGAGTTGACATACTAGGAGCATTCAGCGAGGGTGTAACTGCGAAGACCCCCCCCCCCCCAAACATCCCTAGACCCTATTCACCCTGACCAAAAAGCAAGAAAACGTGAAGCCCTAACAGGAAGTGCTGGGAGCGGTGAAATTCTCGATTTAGGGTTTAACGTGTAGGGCCTCCCCCATGCACAGCAGACTGTTGCAGTACGACTTACTCTTGGGTTTAGGGTTTCGGGTGTAGGGCCTCCCCCATAAACAACAGACTAACGTGGCCTGGAAAAGTATCTAAGTTATTCGTTCGGGCTCCTTACTATAAACCCTAAACCCTTCACAGTAAACCTATAGTCATGGCACCATCTGCCCGAAACCTCTTCTCGAATTATTAAGGACCCCACCCATCTTAGCGCATATTAAATGCAGATCTGTTTAAATGTGTATATTCCACGGTTTAGGGTTTAGGGTTTGGGGAGATACACAGATACCAAACATCTGCATGGCTGTTTCGTATATGAGCAGGACAGCTCTACATTACCTAAACCCTAAACCCTAAATCCTAAACCCTAAACCCTAAATCCTAAACCCTAAACTGCCCTAAACCCTAAACCCTAAACCCTAAGCCCTGATTCCTAAACCCTAAACCCTGCAGGACAGCTCTACATTATGGGCTCTTGGGACAACTTCGCCGGCTTGCAGCTTCTCCGGCCCATTGGAGGCTGCCCGGGCTGCAGAAATGTGGTCTTAGGGTTTAGGGCTCCAGGGTTTAGGGTTTAGGGTGTAGAAATGTGGTCTTAGGGTTTAAGGCTCCAGGGTTTACGGTTTAGGGTTTAGGGTTTAGAAATGTGGTCTTAGGGCTTAGACTCCAGGGTTTACGGTTTAGGGTTTAGGGTTTAGGGTTTGGAGTTGAGGTTTTCGGATTTGAGGGTAAGGGCTTAGGGTGTAGAGCTTAGAGCTGAGGTTCTCCAGCTCGGGGGTTGAGACTTAAGAATATAGGGTTTAGGGCGCCCTCAACCCTCAAACCCTAAACCATAACCCCTACAACCCGGAACCCTAAACCCTCAAATCCTAAACCCTAGGCTTCAGAGTGAAGCTTTCGGGACCAAAACCATCTCTCTGGCCTCACCCCTAAACCTTCAACCCTAAACCCTAAAACCCTAAACCCTCAGCCCTAAACCCTAAAACCCTAAACCCTAAACCCTAAACCCTAAACCCTAAACCCTAAACCCTAAACCCTAAACCAACCAACCTAAACCCGGAAGGTGACTACTTCTATACCATCACTCTGGACTCGAGTCTCTCCGCACGCTTCCACTTCGTCCTGGACGGGGACCGACGGAAGCGAATACATCCGGTCCCTCAGCTAAACCCTAAACCCTAAACCCTAAACCCTGAACCCTAAACCCTAAACCCTAAACCCTAAACCCTAAACCCTAAACCCTAAACCCTAAACCAAAACCCTAAACAGTAGGGTTTGGGGTTTCGGAGCTTAGGGCTTTGGGGCTTCAGGGTTTAGGGTTTAGGGTTTAGGGTTTAGGGTTTAGGGTTTACTTAGAGCCCAAGGAACCTACTTGTTTAAGGACTTATTTAAGGAAATCATAAGAAGGAGCCCTGAAACGGTAGGTTCTGATCTTTTGGGGTCCAGGTAGGGTTTATAGTGTGTAGGGCTTCGTTCCAGAGTTTTGGGCTTTGGATTTGGGGTTGAGGGCTAAGGGTTTTGGGTCTAGGGTTTTGGGTGTACCTTAAGAACCCAAAACCTACTTTTTTGTAGGGTCCCTATAAATCCCATATTAGGGTTTATAATAAGAACCTACAAAAAAGTGGGTTTGGGGTTCTTAAGGTAGGGCTTGGGTCTGTAGTCTTAGTATACAGGGATGGGATTGACTAGGGATCATGTTCCCGAGGCCAAAACCCGATTTCAATTAATTTCAAAGGCCCTTTGTATTTGCCGAGTTGTACTATAGGGGCCTCAATAATTTCCTATACTATTTTTTGGGGGCTCCTGATTACTATTATTATTATTATAGTATAGTAAACCCCGAGACTCTATTTTAATTATTAAGGCCCCTACATTCGTGACATGCATGTGTTACCTGGAGCGGTTGCCCTGAGGGTCCAGTTATCTCCTTATAGGAGGGTCTAGAAACTCTTAGCTAAGAGTCCCCATACCCAGAGAGCCCAATACCCCTTTTTGAAGGAATATACCTTAAACCGTAATATCAGGGCCTCTATAGTTTAAGGTAGGGTTTAGGGTTTAGGGTTTAGGGTTTAGGGGTATATTCCTTAATTAACGGGTATTGGGTTCTCTGGGTAGAGGGCCGCTGGGGCTAAGTTCCATATGATGCAGAGTTGTGAGTGCTAGGACCTTTAGAGTTCGGCCTGGGGGTGTTGTCGATGTAAGGTTTAGGGTCTAGGGTTTACGGTTTAGGGTTTAGGGGTTTAGGGTTTAGGGTTTAGGGTTTAGGGTTTAGGGGTTTAGGGTTTAGGCCTTCTTTGCATAAGTCCTCAAGCCCTAAAGCCGGAACTCCTAAACCCTGAACGCAAAGCTTTGAAGCCTGAGCCCTAAAGCCTTAAGCCCTAAGCCCTAAGCCCTTATAGATTTATCCTTAAACCTTTTGTAGATCTTGTTAAGGGAACTCTAAGATACATGATGAACTTAACTTTCACTGCGCTTTGTGTAACGAGCCGATAGAAGGATGAAGAGTTTGTGCACGAAACTGGGCTTCAATCAAGGATTAAGGGCATAGGGGCTTCTGGGCCTCTGGAAGGCTTCTATAAGACTTCGAAAAGGGATCCATAAGAGTTTTAGATGCTTTACATGGGTTCCTTGGCTTTAGGGTTTAGGGTTTTCTATACTGAATTTTGTCTGCTGGCTCGGAGAAGAAGGTTTCTAGGGGGGTTAGGAGGTCTCGGGTTAGGGGTTTAGAGCTGAGGTGTAGGGTTAAAGCCTTTCATGTAAAAGCCCAGCCGATGCCCAAACCCTAAACCCTAAACCCTAAACCCCACTTCCTGAGGTGACGGATGGTCTTGGACAGACACTTGGTCAGCACTCACCCCCATACTCAGATTCCAGAGGGCTCTAAGGGCTTAAGGCTTGCAATGCGGGGGGCTTCTAGGGCGTCTAGGATTCTAGGATTTTGCGGGTTCTAGGCTTTCGAGGCTTCAGACCTTGGGATGAAATTCTGAAAGGTGGTCTGCTCTGTCGGGCTGTGGGTCTAAGGCTCTCGAGGTTTAGAGGCTAGGGCCTCACCATTTGGTCTGTAGCATACCGACCCAACCAGTGACAAGATTTCAGGCCCGGTTGATAAAACTGAACTGGACCTCAACCCCTGCACACGAAACCTCTTAAGAATCCGCTATACCCTAAACCCTAAACCCTAAACCCTAAACCGAAAGCCTCGAACGCTAGAAGCCAGGGGCCCTAAACCCTAAACGCGCTATACCCTAAACCCCTCAACCCCTGAAGTCCTGGACCCTAAGCCACTATGGGTGCTTGCAGGGTCCGGCGTTCGTTCCGCTTGGCCCTTAAACTCTAAGCCCTTGAACGCTAGATCCCTATATTCTACCTGAGCCCTTAAGAACCTACCTTTTTTAGGGCTCCTTACTATGATTTACTTATATAAGTTCTTAACAATTTAAAGGTAGGTTCTTCAGGGTCCAGGTAAGCCTTGAAAGCTAGATCCCTACGGGTTACATTGTAGTTCCTGTTGGGGTTAGCCGATAATAAGATCCTAGCTATAAAACCTGCTTAAACAAAAAAGGAACTGCGATGGAGACTACAGGTATATTATAAGCCGTCATTAAATGCCAAAACCACTCAAGTCTAAACTCTAAACCAGTCAACCCCTTGTATGCTGTCCGGGAGATCGTCCGAAGTATATATCCGGATGATGCCATGCAGAAGCACCCAGACGTTCCAGTATCCCTTAATGAACCAAGGAGTCTAACTTAAATTATAGAGCATCGGGGTTCAGGGAATGTTGAGGGTTTGTAGGACATTGAACCCTGAACTCAATAAGTACTTCCTTCTGCTGCCTGCCACTAGGTCGGCACGAATTGTGGGCCCAGACGACGGTGACTTTACTTGGTGCCTTGTCCACGAAAGACCCCGGATAAGTCATTTATGGCCAAATTTAGGGTGGAAGGTTTAGGTTTTGGGGTTTAGGGTTGAAGTCCGTGAGGACCAGGAACCTAGGGCCGTATCAAGGAGATTCCGTACGGGGTCCGAACGTTTGCCCACCATCTTTGACAAGAGTTGGGAGGTAGGACTTTACTGACCCTGAGGGGCCAAAGTTGTCTATGTTATGGCTATATGTACTTTAAAACCCTAAACCCCCCCACAATACTTAGAACGAGCATTAGTGCACACTTGCTGGATTCGGCCTTACATGTGGATCCGTATGCTCAGCCGCTTTCGGACTCGATAGGAGTTGGGATGGAAGTTCCAGGGTTTAGGGTTTAGGGTCTATGGTTCAAAATGGCTGTATACTCCCCAAATACTGCTGCACAAGTATATCATCATCCTGTGAATTACCAACTTACGGAGTTCAGGGCGATAAACCCTACACCCGCAGTTGAGGGAAGTCTAGGAAGGAATCATCCTATCCTTCACCAGGGTTTAGGGTTTAGGGAACCTGATTCTAGACTCCACACCACAGGTTCCCGTCTTAAAGTTGGACCTGCAAAAAAGTGTCCAAGTGCCTCTGCACACAGACCCTGTATTGTAGCCTTTTTGTGGTTGCCTCATTTTCTTCTCATATAGAGACACTTATCCCGTTTTTGTTTAACCCTAAAGCGTATAATGTATGTTTATATTTTATGTTCATATATACATATATATTATCGTGTTATATATATATATATTATAAATTATACCAGCCTCGACCCCAAACAGCAAGTGGGAGACAAATGGGAGACAAGTGGGAGACAAATGGGAGACAAGTGGGAGACAAATGAGTAGCGGTTTTTAGAGNNTCAGCTAAAGCTGTTTGGGGAATTACACACACAACCTCTGTCACCCTTCAACCGCCGAAGCCATTTCGAGACAGTTCCAATTTTCCTGGTCCCGCTCCCGGCAGCCTACTAGAGTAAACCCCAAAAAGTTGGAAACCGGATTAAGGACAATTAATGCTGGGATTCCTTATACATTGCTCTCAAGGATTGAGGCTATTGGGTTTCCAACTTTTGGGCTTCTACTGTAAATCCCAAACCCTAAACCCTACTTTGCCATAAGTTCAAGGGCCCCAGGGAAATCACTGTGTAGCCATGCGGCCACAGGCTGTTTAAAGCAAGCGAAAGCACTTTAATTTAAAGGCCTCATTCCTCATCATCTCCACGGCGTTTGATAGTTTGAGTGACGCTTGTAGGGCAGGGAGGGGGTACGGAGGACTCTTATCTGCTTTGGGCAATGATTTTCAGACGCTAGAATCCGGTAGAAAGATCAATCCAAACCTACACTCGACCCTGCCTTTAAAGTTACCCCCAACCACTGCAATATTTGTTGGTTATAAGATCCCTAATTAGCCCTAGACTCTGCCAGCAAGTAGATGCTACTGGTAGTATGGTATGGTGGAAATAGGCCCATGACTCCAAACCTTTACTTGATGGCCCAATGATGCTCCGCGTATGGAAGCTATCAGGTGAAGAGCTTGCTGCCATAGAAAAGGAAAGATTCGGTGGTGAGAGGACAGTGAAAGAGCTGAAACATCTTCTTCAGCAGGTTCATGGTTTCCCTGTATGCATGCAGCAGCTCGTGCGGGACGGTGCTACATTGGATGATATTGCCGAGCTCGAATTTCCCGGTCATCTGCAGTTGGTTCTGCTGCCTGCCACCGGTGCCCTCACGCCTATGGTTGAAAGCGCATTCTACGATGCATGTGCGCGAGAGCAAGTTGAGGCGGTGCGTTCGATACTTCAGACTGGTGTCCGGCCATGCAGGATGAGAGACACACTCATGTCTGCGTGCCTGAACAATCGCGTTGAGATTGCTCGTTTGATTGTGGAAGCTGATCCGACTACTAGCGATTATCGAGCATGGCGGGGTGGCCAAACAGCTTTGCTTGAAGCAGCGCACAAAGGCAACGATGAGATCGTGCGTCTGCTGTTGGAAGCTGGTGCCAGCAAAGACTTGACCAATGACCGTGGGCAGACAGCTCTCATTCGTTCATGTGAGAGAGGCCACCTCGAGGTCACACGCATCCTTCTGAAGGCTGGTGCCGAAACTGGGCTTTGGAGTACCATACTTTAATACTTTTTTCGGGGACCTGTTCCTTAAAGGAACCATTATGAAACAAAAGTCTATACTTTTTTCTCCCTGGTTACTTCAAACCCCAGGAAAAGGATAAGAGGGATACTGACGACAACACGGCTCTCATGCTTGCATCCGACAAAGGCCACCTTGAGATCGTGCGGTTGCTAGTGGCAGCCGGCGCCAACATGGATGTGCAGAACAGGGACTCCAAAAACACAGCACTCATACAAGCATCCATCAAAGGCCATGTTGAGATTGCGCGATTGCTGGTGCAGGCCGGCGCGAAGCTGGACATCAAAGGCCGTCACATGTCCAAGCGGTTCCCGGCTCTTGTGTGCGCAACCATTGAGGGCCACATCGACATAGTTCGGGTGCTCCTGGACACTGGTGTGAACCTAGACTTGCCTGTGGCTATCTCTGAAGCTGGTCGCCGTGGCCACGGCGAGATCGTACGCCTGCTGGCGGCAGCTGGTGCTTAGATCCCGGTGAGCAGTTGCAATGTCACTGCAGGCAATTGTGCGTGTGTTCTGGCACTTTTTATGCCCATGCACCATGTCACAAAAAATCTCTTCCTGTAGGGGTCTGAGTCGCACCCACAATGAGGTCGTCAGTTGGCCTTGAGTTTCGTGTTCTGTGGCTTTGTCGTGGAATTGTCATGTACTTGGAAGGGAGGGTGAATGAGCTATTGAGGGCTTCTCCCGTCCAGGAGTTGCTGTCATCGTCTGAGGAAATCGGTTGTACATGAGGTTATTGCCATCTTGGAAGGGGTTTTAGCGCAATCTGGTATATGGGCAGTTTTCTAAATTGGGGTCCCTTCTAGGGCCCTTTTACAAGGGTGCCGTACTATATTGGGGACCTAGAAGGGGACCCTAATTTAGAGAACCACCCATATAGTAGTTTGCTTGGGTTTTCGCCTCTCGTCGAAATCCCAAATCTCACGCCCACCTTAAAATCCCCTCCACATGGAAGACCTGAAGTTAACCGTTGCCGAGTCACCGTATGTCCCGAAACCCCCTAAACCCTATACAATACAAGTGTACTGAAGTGGTAGTTCAGGGTTTAGGGCTTAGGATTTAGGGTTTAGGGTTTTAGGTACTTGCTCCTGTGTGACGGGGTGCATTAAGCTTACGGAGCAAATCGCCCTTGACATTATGGGCTCCATCCCGAGACGAACAGGTGCTCTGCGGCACATGATTAACCTCTAGGACCTTCGAGTATACGCCATCCTCAAGGCAAAACAAGACCTGAAACCCAAAACCACTTGGCCCTGAGCAGCCGCGCACCCTTTTAAACCTTTACGAACACGTAAGCCCTTGAAATAGGTACTGGAACCTACTTGGGGTGAGAAGGCGGTCGAAGGCCTTGTGCAAATTTCTCTTTGCACTTGGCAGTAAGAACTGCCTTGGATGACAACTGGTTGTAAGATCATTTTCTCCTACTGGATGCTTTTTGCACAGTGATCCTTCAACCGATTGAATCCTGAACCCGAAACCCTAACCGAGCATGAGTCGCAGCATGAGGGAGGGTCACCCTCTGGTTGTTGCAAGGCAAGCCTGTCCTTAGGGGTACTTAGAAATAATTTTGAACCTTTGACTACTATAAACCCTAAGAAGCAGCTAAAATTATAATTGTTGCTAGGGGTCTAAGTTCAGTATAGTGTTGTTGTTCGGCCACAAGAGCCTTGCGGTGATGACATATTGCAATGCAAGGTCGAGGCAAGCCAAGCTTGGAAACTCCCGCTACAAGCTCAACAGACTACATTCCCCTAAACCCTAAACCTAAACCCTAAACCCTAAAGCCTAAACCCTCACGGTTTTCTACGAATGACCTGCGCCCCCAGCTTCCAAACCTCACAGATATCAAACCCTAAACCCTTTTCATATCATCATAACCTATCATAGGGCTGCTTGCCCGAAGGCCCTAAGGACTCATATTTGAAGGCTTTTGGGACCAAAGACCATATTATTTAAGGCTTTTGGGCTATTTGGAGCCTCAGGGTTGCTCGTAAGCTAAGCCCCAAACTTCAGGTGCATTGATGGCGCCAGCGAAGGTGCCATCGAAGGAACCATTTACAAGGCAAGGCCAGTCGTGTTAGGGTCTAGGGTCTAAGGTTTGGGGTTTAGGGCTTACAAAGTGTGGGAATCAGGTTTCAGGGTGGGGCGTGGGCGTGCCTACTCACTTCGTGCCCTAGGTTTCAGCAAGTCGAAGTACAAATAGCCCATAGTACCTTCCTGAAGGCATTGTACTGCAGTAGCTGCTTCCTTGTTGACTACGCTCGCCGTCTGCATAGACAGAGCCCGCTCTTCGCGTGAAAACGCTGAATCAACACTAGGCTTTGTGCATATTTCCTGCAAGGGCCACCTTGGTCCACTGATCTTTCTGGAGGTCCGGCTTCGCCTTTCAGGCAGTCGGCGCATTTCCTGGGCTCAGGTGCCCTGTCCTCTTTGGTTATTTGGTGGGGGGGTTTTGCCGCTAGGGGTTAGAGGTTTAGGGTGCAGGGTTTTTTAGTTACTATTTTAGTTGTACAGCAGCAAGTCATAAGGCCTTAAACTCTCAAACCGGTTCAAACCTGAAATCTTACCTTAAGGGTCACACTTTGCCCTCAGAGTACCTAAAAGGCCTAATCGGGAACATGGACCCTTTGGCTTACACATCCCTTCAGCCCTGAACCCCGAAACCCTGAACCCTCACAGTTTATTTCAAAACAAAAACCCTAAGCCCTAGTTCACCCTAAACCCTAAACCCTAAACCCTAAACCCTAAACCCTAAACCCTACACCCTAAACCCTAAACCCTAAACCAGCTGCAGCTCCTGGTCTTCAGCTTCGCCCGAGATCGG
>CAJNDV010032640.1:7957-15797 GCA_905221635.1 Symbiodinium sp. CCMP2456 | reverse complement strand
AACCCTAAACCCTAAACCCTAAACTCTAAACTCTAAACCCTAAACCCTAAACCCAAAGCAAAGACCCTAAACCCTAAACCCTAAACCCTAAACCCTAAACTCTAAACCCTAAACCCTAAACCCAAAGCAAAGACCCTAAACCCTAAACCCTAAACCCTAAACCCTAAACTCTAAACCCTAAACCCTAAACCCAAAGCAAAGACCCTAAGCCCTAGTTCTGCCTGGGGACAGCTCCTGGGGCCTGAGGTCTTCAGGGTTTAGGGTTTAGGGTTTAGGGTTTAGGGTTCTTTAGGGCTTCTAGAGTTTAGAGGGCTTATGGGGTTTATAGGGTGGCTTTAGGGTTTAGGGTTTAGGGTTTAGGGTTGGTTTATAGGGCTTATAGGGTTTATAGGGCTTATAGTCGGGAGGGCCCCCTTTCGGGCTTTTTTGGTTTTCACGGAGTCGTTTGAGGGTTTCTGAGAGGGTTTCTACGAAGGAAACTCCGTTACAGAATCCTATAGTCCCCTTTGTTTGTACCCTTAAAGGGATTATTTATAGAATCCCATACGAATCCTTCAGGGTTTCTGCTTGGAGGGTCGGGGGTAATAAATAGAGTTATAAGTACCCCAAAAGGGGGGGATGATACTTATAACTCTATAAAAAAAAACCACTTACTAAGTCCCCCGCCCCTGCAAGACCCTAAACCCTAAATCCCTATAAGGGTGCCCAAAGCTGTAGAACCGGGGATCTTCGGAAGCTTGAAGGTGTCTAGGCCAAGGTCGTTGAGGGCTGCGTCCATGTTCCTGGGTTTAGGGTTTCTAGGGGCTTAGTTTTGGGGTTTATAGGGTTTCAGGGTTTATAGGGGTGAAGGGTCTATGGGGGTTTAGGGTTTATAGGGTTACGTTTAGGGGTTTAGGAGTTTCGGCTTTTGTTGGGCTTCAGGTGGGGATGTCAGGTTCGTTGTGACCTGTGTTCACGTTGAGAGGCCCCAAGCCCGAATGCCTTTTTGGCACATCTGACTGGGTACTTTCGGGTTCAGGGTTTTTGGGTTTAAGACTTCGGGGCCTACCGATTTCGGGTTTAAGGCAGGGTTCGCTGTAGCATCTAAACCTCAGATGTAGGTGTTTAGCTGTGTCCACACCATCTCCTGCACATGCAAGCTTCATGCGTTCCACCCTAAACCCTAAACCCAGTCTCTTGAAGACCCAGAGAATCCAACAAAAGCAAAAATGCCTGTACTCATCGCAGAAAGCCTCTAACTTCAAAGACTAAGCCCTAAACCCTAAACCCCTAAACCCTAAACCCTAAACCCTAAGGCGCGAATGCTTTAATGATCGCCGACTTCAAATAGAAAAGTTCCACTAAACGGCCCTGCAGACACTTGAAGCAACCAGACAATAGGTCCTCATGCAGCCTCGGCCACAGTTCCTCGAGGACGTGGAAGGGTGAAGGGAGAGACGTACAATGATGGCGGTGTGGGGTTGAAGATTTCGAGTTTAGGGGTCAGAAAAAAGATTGCCAATGAATTACACGCTAAACCCAACACCCTAAAATCCTATATAGCCCCCATGCAAAGCCTACATGATGGTCGCAGGAGAGGAATGGCTAATGCTTTGAGCACCTAGATAATTTTATCTTGCAAAAACCTCAACAACCTATCCTACCCATTAAGGCCCTTATACGAAACACTCCAAAACACACGGACCGCCACAAAGCCCGCATCATTGTCATAACACTTGTTTCGGCTGTTGAAGGCCCCAACATGGCAGCCCCAGCAAAATTGAACGAATCCAACAACCCTACAGCTCAAGCACAAAGTCCATCCCCAGAAATTCCTGGGGCTAAGGTTTAGGGCGTAGGGGCTACGAGCCGAACTCCAAAACCCGAAGCCCCGAAGCCCTGAGCTTGCCGCCCTAAACCCTATATCATTTAAACCATGGAGGGCCCTATACTAGGGTTTAGGGTTCAGGGGCTTTGGGTTTAGGAGTTTAGGCTTTCGGGGTTTAGGGTTTCAGGTTGAGGGTTTAGGGTTTACGGTGCATGGTGTGGCCTTGTTGGGAGATCCCAGAGCTCGGCTCCGGTCTTCCCCTAAGAGGCCAAGTGCCCAATGAGTAGGGATTGAGGTACCAAAAACCACTCAGAGAACCCTAAACAACCCTAAACCCTAAAACTATAACTGTGAAGCCCTAAAAGCCTTAAAAAACCTTGAATCCCTAGACCACACACACACACACAACGCGCGCGCGCACACAACACACACACAGACACACAGAGACACACAGAGACACACACAGACACACACAGACACACACAGACACACACAGACACACACAGACACACACAGACGCACACAGACACACACACACACTACAACACTAAACCCTGAGCTCTAAGCCCCTGAACCCTAACACCCCTAAGAACCCTAAACCCTATAACTCCTATAACCCTAAAAACCCTAAAACCCCAAAGCCCTAAAACCCCTAAACCCCTAAAGCTCTAAAACCCTACACCCTAAAACTCTCAAGCCGCTAAACCCTAAAACGCTAAACCCTAAAACCCTAAAGCCTATAACTTTAAACCCCAAAATTTTATAACGCTAAAACTCTAAAACCCTAAAACCCTAAACCCTAAAACCCCTAAAAGCCCTAAACCCTAAACCCTGAAACCCTATAACAATAAAACCCTAACCCCTAAAAACCTAAAACCCTAAAACACCTAACAACCCCTAAAACCCTGTAACCGTAAAACCCCTGAAACCCTAAAACCCAAAAAACCCTAAGCCCTAATATACCTATAACCCTAAACCCTATGACCTTAAACCCTAAACCCTCACCCCGAAAGCCCCTAAAACCCCTAACACCCCTAAAAACCCTAAACCCCCTAAACCCCAAAACCCTAAAAACCCTAAAAATCCCCAAATCCCTAAAACCCTAAAGCCCTGCAACCCAAGAGTTCTAAAAGCCCCCAAAACCCTCTAAAAACCCTGTTAAACCCTGCTTCGGGTACTTGGACCCTCCGGGAACCTCTCAGGAATTCCCGGAGCAGGCCTGGGACGTTTAGGTCTCGGGTTTAGGGTTTAGGGTTTAGGGTTTAGGGTTTAGGGTTTAGGGCGGATTCAGGGGTTTAGGAGTTAGGATTTGCGGTGGATTTAGGGTTTCAGGAGTCAGGGTTTCAGGGAAATTTAGGGTTTAGACATTTTAGGTGATTTAGGGTTTAGGAGTTGAGGATTTAGGGTTTAGGAGTGGAGGGTTTTGGGTTTAGGAGTGGAGGGTTTTGGGTTTAGGAGTTGAGGTTTTTGGGTTTAGGAGTTCAGGGTTTAGGGTTTAGGAGTGGAGGGTTTAGGGTTCAGGGTTTCGGCTTTGGCATCGGGGGTTTGGGTTTAGGGTTTTAGTTCAGATAAGGACTCTATAATATAGGATTTCTATAAGGGGTCCTGCAGGGGTTGGGTTCATAACGGCTCTAGAGGGGTTCTATAAGTGTTACTGTTGCTGTTCTTCAAGGTTTCTATAGTAGGGCTGGGGTGGTCAGGGTTGCAGCTCATAAGGGTGCCAGAAGGGGTTCGATAGGGCTTTCCTTAAGGAGTTCCAGAAGGATTCCATAAGGTGTCCTGCGAGGGCTCTATAAGCAGTCGATGAGTATTCTGTAACAGAAGGTGTGGGATTTTGTGATTTTTTGGTGTAGGGTTCAAGAGGGCGTTCTGGAATTTACGGCCCCAAGGGAAAAATCTAGAGTCTGTGATAGAGGAGGCAGCCCGCTTGACTTCTCTGTCGGTTAAAAATCCTTACGGTTCACCTTCCAGCTGGTCTCTATGACAGGCTCAACATCCTAAACCTAAACCCTAAACCCTAAAGCCCTAAACCTTAAGATGTCCCGGCATCATAGAAACTCCGTGAACGGCACCTTGCGGGTTCTTATGTATCCTTCGCAGGAGATGCTCAAAGAGCAGCAGCAGTATGGAGCCGTCGAGGATCAGATGCAGGGACCAAGCGTCTCCGCAGGGCTCCTTTGCCGGAAGGGCCCTACATGTGAAGCTCAAACTCCGCTGCATAAAGATTTTTTGGCGCTTGAGTCCTAAGCTTGAAACTGTAAACCCTCTACCCATAGGCTCCATAGTAGTTCCTCTTTGGGATTACCTAATAGGATCCTAAATAGAAGCCACAGAAAGGAACTACTATGGGGCCTATGGGTAAGCCCTAAATAAATCTTGAAAACCCTAAACATGGCTTGAATTCTGGAGTAGACCCACGTTTACAGCATGGGGTGCATGAAGACCTGGTTCTCGTTCATGCCTTCACAGGCTGCATATAGGGGCCTAAATAATTACCTATACTATTTTGGGGGGCTCCTTATTATAATTACAGTTTAATATACCGCAAAACCCTATGGAAAATGATCAAGGCCCCTACATTATCCCCAAAGTCTGAACCCTCACACCCTAAAACTTCCTCTACAAGTTTCCGTCGTGTCACCATGGCCGCAGTTCAAACGAGGTGTAGGCGAAGGGTAAATATTAGGCACAATGCCCTAATCGTGCATGCTGAACTGCGATGGTTGTGGAAGAACCCGCGGCGAAACGGATCTGGTTCTTGCCTCCCTGTGACATAAACATGGTTGTACATCTTGAAGAGAGGGTCGAGTTGAACTTAGTAGATTCTGCTGATGATTGCCTTGTTGCAGCGTGTGGACCACAGTAGCCCGGCCGTGTTGTCCCTCCGCAGTTCCCTATATACGTGACTCTTGAAAGTTCTAACCTGGACAGAGCCTCTAAAGCCTAAACCCTCACCCTGACTCGAAATTAGAGTCTGGCATGCTCCGTAAGCAGAAGCATCCGCATGGAGAGTGACCTCTATTCTTCAAAAGTGGGGTTTCAGCGAATGGGTAGTTCTCTAAATTGGAGTCCCGTTCTTAGGTCCCAAATATAGTACGGCACCCGTATAGGACCCTAAAAGGAACCCTAATTATTCAGAGAACTACCCAAATAGCGGCTCTAAATATAGAGCCCAGGCATGGTAAAACTTGACTTCTTTCAGTTGTGAGGACAGAAGTAGAACCCTGGATGTACTTGGAGGTTCATGGGACTTAATAAGTACAGTTATAAGTACCCTCATTAATAACCCTAATTACTAAGTCCCATGAACCTTTAAGTAAACCCTAAACCCTAAACCCCTAAACCTAAACCCCTAAACCCTCAACCCGAAACCAGGCCTCGCTTCTCCGGCAACGTGATGTGCTTTGGTCGCATTTTGTTGGAGGTTGGGGGGGGTGCTTACCCGTAGGCCGCATTGTAGTTCCTTTTTGGGGATTACCTAGTCGGATCCTAAATATAAGCCACAAACAGGAACTACTATGGGGCCTATGGGTACGGCCGACTTATAACTCGTTATATACTAAATCATTACCAAGACTATTTTGTGGGTTCCGTAATTATATATAACTATAGTATGACGGGCCCCGAAACCCTATTCTAACCATTAACGCCCCTACCTTTAAGGCCCCTATAGTACCCCACTGCTTGATCCAGATTAGAGGTATCCCGAAACTGCAAGGAGGCTTGCGGTTTCAAGCTACTGGGCTCGGGCTTATGGTCTATAGGGGGTCACATGGGAGTTTCCGAAAATAATGGGTACTTTTTTGGGGGGTCCTTATCACAAGGATCCTACCATCTAGGGTACAAACTATGGGCCCCTATTTTCGAAAACCCCGATATAGGGTTGGGGATTAGCGGTTTACTGTCGAATTGATGCATACTACCAGCAGGAACGACGTAGAACAAGCCAGAACGTTAAGATCACGTAGAGGATGAGAACGGTATCAACAGCTGCCACAAGTCTCGATGACGATCGTCGGCATGACAAAGGTCTAGATATCATATGTGCGTACCAGCTCATTCTCATAACAAGGTTTGCAGCAATTAAGAGTTCGAGTGTTGTATTCAATCTACCTATAGTCTCCATTGTAGTTCCTTTTTTTTGGTTTAACCCGCTATATAATTAGGATCCCATAAGGTAACCCCAAAAAGGAACTACAATGGAGACTATATAGGTAAACCCTAAAGCCTAAACCCTAAACCATAAACCATAAACTTAAACCAAAACCCTAAACCCTAAACCAAAACCCTAAACCCTACTGTCCCGGCATCATTGAGTCTACTGCATGGCCCTCGAGGAGCTTCGCTCAGACGGACCCTGGCCATCCAGCTCCGGTTCCAAGTTCCGTTCTGGCTGTTGGGCAGGCTTCGGCTATGGTTTAGGGTTCAGGGTTTAGGGTTTAGGGCCCGTTTAGGGTTTAAGAATTTTAGGGGTGAGGGTTGGGCAGGCGACCCTTCTTAACCCTACCTCTTGGCCCTATGAAAAGGGACCTTAGTGAGAGGGTCTATGCCCCCAAGGGGGTTCCCCAATCCTAACTCCTAAACCCTAAGTCTCTAACCCCTGAGGGCTGCGGCTGTGGTTTAGGGTGCAGGGCTGAAAGAATTTTAGGGGTGAAGGTTTAGGGGTTCAGGGCTGAAAGAATTTTCGGGGTGAGGGTTTAGGGTTCAGGGCTGAAAGAATATTATGGGGTGAGGGTTTTGGGGTTTACGGCTGAAGGAGTTTGGGGCCTGAGGGGTCTATGGGTTTAGGGATATCTGGGGAGTTTACCGGGTTCAAGACACTCGATATAGCTTCAACTCTCGAGAGGAGGTTTCCATATGTTCAGGTCCCGTACTGGAAGGTTCAATTAGTCCGGGGCTCTGAGGGCTTAAAACTTAGCAAGTGTCGTGAACGGTTTAGGGCTGATGTCACGAATGTGTCAACCTATGTTACTGGCAATGTTTTGATTGCTACGGTGATCGTAAATGCTTTATGTTATCCTGCTTTGAAGTTGTTTATGATGGCGCTCATGCTGTCAACACATGTACAATTCGCTATATGCTGGTGCGCAATATTGACCTCACCGCCATCATCTCGGGCAAATATATGGCTACCGTCAACGGCTTCTCGGTGTAACAACAGCGGCTTTTGCTTTGCATGTCAGAAAGGCTGTGTTACAGTTTGACAAAGCATGACACTTCTGCTTTAAGTTTCAATGTTTTCTTTAGCCTTGGACCCTCGCCTAGACCCGCAATGCCCCAAAGCCATCAAGCCCCAAACCCTTAAGCCACAAGACCCCACCCCCTGAAATCCTACGTCGGTTGCGGCTTGTGTTCTCATATTCATTCATCCAACGTTTGTTCAGGGGCGGTCCTACTAGCAATATACTTACAACAGCAATCAACGGTCGCAGGGTTGTAGTGCTTTACCGTTTTCGGTTTAGCTGGCTTGAAGGCTTTGTTTTTTTTGAGTTTGGGTTATTTGAACCTTTCTCTCTGGCACTCCCCTAAACTCCTAAGCCCCTAGACCCCACAAGCCCTCAACCCTAAACCCTACAAACTCTTGACCCTAATCCCCACAAACCCCTTTAATATGGAAGCCTAAATCATTACTAATACTACTGTTAGGGTTCCTTATAACAATAATACTATAAAGGATCCCAAAACCCTATTCTAATTATCAAGGCCCCTAAACCCTAAACTCGAAACCCTAAACCCTAAACCCCTAAACCCTAAACCCTCAACCCTAAACCCTACATGAACCCTGTAAGCCCAGAAGCTGCTGAGAGGCTACCGCTCCCATGCCAAGCCTCCCGAGTCCTAGCACAGAAGGTCTCGGGGGCCGGGGCGGCTGATAAGTTTGGGGTTTTTAGGGTTTAGGGTTTTAGGTTTTAGGGTTTAGGGGTTTAGGGTTTAGGGTAGCCCGAAACTATGCACCGCTTATGACGTTGATGATGCAGCTGCTGATGATGATGCTGATGTTGATGGTTTTGCGACGTCACTGGTGATAATGAG
>CAJNDV010032640.1:457-2957 GCA_905221635.1 Symbiodinium sp. CCMP2456 | reverse complement strand
TCCTCCTCCGAAGGCTCCAGGCGCAGGCAAAGTATCGGAGCGCGCTGTGGTCCCAGCGGAAACTCCGAAAAGAGAGAGTTTCGGGGCTTAGAGCTTTCGGATTTTTGGGTTTAGGGCCTTTGGTTTTGTGGGGGCTAAACCCTAAACCCTAAGGGCTTCTATAGGCTTTATAAGTAGGGATTTCAGGATTTAGGGCTTTGGGCTGTAATCAGGGTTTTCGGCTGTTGGGGTTATATGGGGGTCTAGGGTTTAAGTGTTTTGGGGCTGAAAAGGGTCTGGGAGTTGGGCACTTAGGATGTAAGAGTTTAGAGTTTATGGGGTTTAGTGTTGAGTTGTAGGGTTGGTTTTAGGGTTTATAGCGTCTAGGAAGTTTGTTAATGTTGCTAGTGCTAGGAAGACGCCGACTGCTGCTGCGGTAGCGCCTGCTCAAAAAGATTGAGAAGCAGAGAGACACAAGGAATATGTCCAAACTGCCCTCAGAAAAACAACTGGTTGCTGTAGTATAGAAGCATGATTATAGTTACCTTCCATGGGGTTCCTTATCCACAGTCATCATATTCCCCGCAACCCTAATGATTCCGATTATGAAGGCTCCTACATGAGCAAGCCTTTGTTTCCGCCGTTTGCTTCGCAAGTGTCCCAGGGCTACGTGCCGTGTGTATCAAGTCCGCCATTAATGCTCTCGAGACCCCCTATTCTAAACTCTAAACCCTAAACCCTATCATGTGCCCCTAAACCTCAGCTTAAACTCAAAAATAACCCTAAGCCCCAAACCTTAAACCCTAAATCCTTACATCCTCAGCTGAGCGGCGGTGTAGGCTTTATCTTATTCAGGCCCCTGATTTAGACTTTGATGGTCACCTTCATTGCCAATCTGAACAGGGCGTCAGGTTTCACCGACCTTAGCGAGATGAAAACTGGCTGAGCTTAACGACTCATCCCTAAACCCTACCTATAGTCTCCATTGTAGTTCCTTTTTTGGTTTAACCAGTTTTATATATAATTAGGATCCTATAACGTAACCCCAAAAAGGAACTACAATGGAGACTATAGGTAAAGTCCGAACGCCGAAACAAGCAAACTGCTGTTTAGTCAAAAGCTGTAATATAGCGGGGCTTAATAATTAGAATAGGGTTTGGGGTACAGTATACTATGATTACAATAAGGAGCCCGCAAAACCCTGTTCTAATTATTAAGGCTCCTACATTAAAGGGTTTGGGCTTTAGGGTCCTAGGGCTCCAATTACCTAGATAGGAGGTTCCTGGGATATAGAGTATATGGTTAGTAACCTACTAGCAAACCCTAACCCCTAATCCCCTAACCCCTAACCCCTAATCCCTAAACCCTAAACCCCTAAACCCTAAACCCTAAGCCCAAACTGGAGCCCTAGGGGAAACTCATTCTTCTGTCTGGTGCTTAGTAGGGAATGAGGGAATGGATCCCTATGATAGTCCCTTAAGGTCCCTTATAGTAGCCCGTACAACCCCAGACATTCTTGTTTGTGGCCGCCAGGCCTCCCTCCCAGCTCTCCGTCCGCCCGAGCTTCCCGGGCCCGCACTGTGGCAGCAGAGGCTTTCAACGTAATCTGGGAGAATTAGCAGGGGGTTTTGGGCTCCTTTAAAGGGTTCTATAAGGGCTACTATAAGGGTTTAGGGGGCCTTAAGAATTAGAAGAGGGTTTTCGGGCTCCTCTAAAGGGTTCCAAGTACTCTTGTCATACAGATATGGGACGATATGATACAGATGATAAATGCATCACTAAGACGATCATAACAAAGGGCTACCATCATTGGTAAAATGATGAGTCGTTTTAGATCCTGCGGTGGTAGATGGCGGCAGGCTCATGTGGCAGCAACATCGCAACTTCCGTCACTAGCGCAGAAGCAAAAAGGCAGTTCTAGTCAAGTTCTAGTCGCATCGAAGGTTTAGCACAGCTATGCAAGCCCAGACACGGTGCACTTTGCCAGCACACGGCCACCGTTCTGCGAATATCGAATCTAGTCTCGAAGCACACTTGCACGGGTCGTTTCGCCGCAACGGAAGCCTGCAGTGACTGCAAAGCAAAAGGTGTCGCAGCGGAAGCAACAAGAAGTATGCTATTTCCTGTAGCAGTGCTGTTTGGTGTTTTGCATGGCCCACCATGTGCTGGTTCCCGGCCGTGGTGGTTTATTGCGACGCACGCTCAGAGCACTTGCCTTCGGACTCCCGACAGCTGGCTTCGTTCCGAAGACAGAGAGAAAACGAGGCTGGTTTGGAAGAGTCAGCCTTTGCACAGTGCTTGTTGCCAGGGCCAGTGGGCAATTTTGTCAGAGCGAGGATGATGCCGGCATCGCTATGCTGTTTTGTCACAGTGCTTGTTGCAAGAGCCAGTGGGCAGTTTAGTCAGAGCGAGGGTGATGCCGGCATCGCTATGCTGTTTTGTACGTTACTGGCAGTACATTGACAGCACGCAGCTAGGCAGACAACACAGGCAGAGCATAAGGAACCGCTCTTTGAGCATG
>CAJNDV010032639.1:23580-39644 GCA_905221635.1 Symbiodinium sp. CCMP2456 | reverse complement strand
TAATTAAGGAATATACCTTAGATCATATTAAGGATCCTACTATAATTTAAGGTATATCCCTTAATTAAGGAATATACCTTAAATCATATTAAGGATCCTACTATAATTTAAGGTATATTCCTTAATTGAGGGATTTTGGAGTCTCTGGGTGTCAGGTCTTCCAAACAAAACCCCAGCGACCAGGCGAACATCCCGTGATGCCGGACAACTGAACACCCGGAGTTCCGACCGCGACCCCCGACCTCCCTCAACGAGCTGGGAGTTGGGTTTAGGGTTTAGGGTTTAGGGTTTCCCCCTGCTCAACTTCAGTCTTTTGTGTCTGTAGGGTCTGGGAAGCGCCGGAAGCATACTGACAGCTGTCTACTGGAATCCAAGAAGTGGTGTTCGCTCTGAGCGGGCGGCCTGTCCATCCTGAAAGTTGTATAGCATCACCTCGCGAACGTATCGGGTTGACGGGCCAGGTTCTTTCGCTTCTTAAGTGACGGGCAGGGCTTTTTTGATCTGTTTTGCTCAGGGTTTACAAATGTCGATCCACTGTAGTTCTGTAGCCAAAAGCAAACTGTCGAGAAAGCAACGCTTGTTTCCGAGCTCGGCGGACTCTGTAGTGATGCTCCACTACGGGCAACGGGCTCTACAGTTGAAAGTGAACAGAACCGTAAGGAAAATGATGAGGCCTGACCGTTGCTGAATCAATAGGCAGCTTCTCTGTCTTCTATGAGCCCAGCTTATTTCAAACCTACACTAGGTCCTCTTGCGAAAGGCACCAATGCATGGTCACAATGTCGTTTGACGCAACCCCCCCTGGCCTTGCCCTGCACAGTCCCCGCCATGCAGCCAAAATCCTCAGCTCGCAGGGCGGAGGGGTCTTGATCTAATGCGTGGCTAGAGCCTGTGTATTTCGACCATGACCCTAAACCCTAAACCCCAAACATCCCTTTTCCAGCACGGACTGTGGAATCCCGAAATTAAACCCTAAACCCGATCATCCAGGAAAAGCGCTCCCCGCTTCTGCGAAACCCTGCTTGCACCCGGATTTACTGAAACCTGGGCTGCTGTTGGATGATCCTTACAAACGGCTCAGGCGTCGATCGGAACTTTACCAGCAAACGCTGCCCAATAAATGCCCTGGATGCATGCGCTTCCGCCCGCGTGCGAGCAAGGAAGTTTCGTAGTACCCCTCGGACAAGCTACAAATTTCACCCTCTGCAAAATACCGCCTGAACCACTAAGGCAATGGTCACATCTTTTTCTGAAGTCTGAGCGCCCAAGTCTCTTTGCCCAGAAAACCTGCACACTGCCCAAGTTGCCTTCTAAAAACTTGGGGTTCAGGGTTCGGAGACACGCATCATCACGCATCACACAAGCTTGCCGTGTCAAAACGCAGCCCGAGCGCATTGACGTAGACGCAAGAGATCGGATCGCCAAGGTCTGCCTGAAACAAGTAGCTGCTCCTGCACTGCAAGGCGTCTTGAAACGAAGAACCTCCCCCGAATGCCACCTAGCAAGAGCATCAACGCACGATAATGAGTATAAGGAAGACTCAGAGTACGACGAGCAGCAGCAGCAGCCCTACCAGCATTAGTAGTAGTCGTCGCCGTAGTATTAGTAGCGGTGGTGGTGGCGTTGGCGGTGGTAGTAGTACCTTGAACGCTGCGGGTGAATGATACTGTATGATACTGTTGTCAGTTCTTCCGGCCTCGGCCTCTCACGTTGCTTGGTCAGAGGTTCGAACGGGGTTCCCACTTAGGGCTGGGGGCCACCCGGCATCTCCTCGGCATGCTCCTGCTAGGCAGCTGTCAAAGCAGCAGGCTCATGAGCACTTTGAACCAGTCATGCGGTAGAGCAGCCTGAACCTGTTTCAGACGTAGATATACATAGATCCTTACGAGGTCTGATATCCTGATTGGTGCCGCGGAGATCGAGAAGCCGTCCCTTAGGCAGGTCGGCTGGGTCTACTGTGGGGCTTGACAGGCATACAAGCGTGACAGGTGATTTGCTGACGTCCAACAATGTGCCATGTGCAACTACCTCGTCTCCGCGAGTCAGGTGCCGTGATACCTCATGGCTTCAGGATCTCTTGAGCAACATCTCCAAAGCGGCTGGGAAAGGAAGTGCATCATCCTGTTGACAAGCCAGTTCTCACTTGGTACAGGCAAAGGCAACAGCTGGTTTACTTCCCGGCCAGAACAAGTGTGACTAGTCGCTGCATCGCCCCGTGCAACTATGCAGACAGCTGGTGATTGCTGGGAGCAGCGAACTGGTCATGGATGCTAGGTATTGTATGACCTGAGGTGGGTATGGCTAAGGCCCGAGATTGCAAGTCTGGAACCTGGATCACGAACCCCTTCAGGAATTTTTGGAAAAGAGCATGTCCAGAAAAGAACTTTACATTACGACTTCTGCCACTAGAGCCGCAGTGCCCAAACCATGAACCAGGAAGCCTGACAAATACACTCACACCCAACCCCCGAATGCAGACGCTTGTGCACGGCAGGGCAGATCTCTCCTCACCTAGGGCAGGGCAAAACTTGAGGCGTGCGCATCGGAGACAAAGATTTGTTTTGTAGATACTGATACCATGTTGTGAACCTGTTGTGAACCGAAATAAATACCATGATAACAGAACGATTGCTCATTCTCATGCAGGCTCCTATATCAGGACCACCTCAATGCTGCAGCGACAGTAACAAAGTCCTTCGCAAACCCCGGTTTGCATCAGTGCTTGCTAGTAGCAGCTGGGCTCCGATAGGCGGTAGGTAGAAGTACTTGCAGTCGTCATCGTAGCAGTAAGAGTCGTCGTAGAAGTACTATGCCGTAGTCTCAGTCATAGTCGTAGTCTTTCTGTTTCTGGCATGTGTCGGCAGCCGATTGTGCTATTGTTTCGCTTACTACTTCAGCAGTTGTCTTCTTGCAGGACTGTTCTCCCTCTCCAAATCTTAGTAAGTCTTTGCGATGTTAGCGTCAATCTGTTCATTGTAGGTTGTTCTTTAAGGTGTTGATGGCGTTGTCGTTTCTCTGCATGGATTGCCGAGGCAATGCTGATGGTGGCCGTGGCGGTGCTCATAATAAAAACCGCTCCGGTCCTAGACTGAGTCCAACTGGGAAGTTCGCGCTGGCATTGCCAGGAACATGGTTTAGAGGGCAGCACTAGGCAGTTGCGAGAGATACCAGGACGTCGAACTGTGCGAGCGTCCCACCTCTCGTTCCTAATCAGCCGAGTTACCGAATTGGAGGCATCCAGATTCGCCCTTCTGCATCATGCGGGCCGCGGTGTTCACCTGTGTGGAGATGTAGTCAATTGATTCGGGCTTTCTGAGGTGGCGCTCCATGTTCCAGCGAGCACGGACGGCATGCAGCAGCCATCACAGATTCAGAAATAATAGTTCCACGTTGCAAAGCCGGAAACTTTCACGTTCAAGTCCGCCAACTGGTGCCACGAGATTTTTGCTGCTGAGTGTTCTCGTAGTACTAACTGTTGGGAACACGCCACATGCAAGTCTTGGCAAGCAGTGCCATTGCGGGAATGTGGTGCAACCCCAGGAGTAGATTGAATGAATCTGCCCCTGATTCCTTGATATGGACACTGTAGCATGAGATGCTGCCAAGAACGCCGCCACCGATTTTGTCTGTCCCTCACTGGTTTGTGTACTTCGACTTTGTCGTGACCATCGACCTTTCCCTGTGCCAAGGCTATGTGCCAGTGCATCCCAGGCTGCTTGATTCTTTCCTGAAGGTCAGAGTCAGTGTACTTCGTCTTTCTGCTCGCTTTGGGTTTCTGCGAATAGGCCGGGGCGCCTCAAGGCTGCACTTTGGCTTGAAGCAAGAACTGCGATGTGTATGCCACTCGGTGCTTCCCATGCAGGGGTGCTGCATGCTATGAAAACAACCCTTCAAGAGCTGCAGCTGCGGTCCCCACAAAGCTACTGCATGTCAGTCCGATACTTCGGCTTCGGGTTACTTGGAGGTTCATGGGTAGTTATAAGTGGGGTTATAAGTCCCCTAAGGTTCTAATTATAATTACCGTACTTATTACTTATAACCCCACTTATAACTACCCATGAACCTCCAAATAACGTGTTTCAGATTCGAGCTCAGCACACTTGGCAGGCGCACCGTGTCGCCAAAGAGGCGGAAGCGCGGCAGCTTCTGGCCAATGACACCTCGAAAGTCAGGACTCAGGAAGCCCACGGACGTGAAGAGCTCTGGCATCGTCGTTGCACCCGCTACAGTAGCTGCTAATCCTTCAAAACTTCGAATCGGAGGGGAAGCCACATGAGATGCCCATGTCGGGGACTAGGAGCTCCGGATGCATTCAGGCCTGAACTCTTACAAGATTTGGCATCTGCTGCTTGTTGGATCTAAGACTCTAAGAGTACAATTCACGTAAACTCTGTGGCAAACCATCTCTGAGCTGGGTCCTTTCTTGAGGTCCCCTTCATAGGAGGCTCGAGCACCCGACTGAAAGCACAACTCAGAGCTGCCGATAAGCTTAAACAGCAGGCACATGAGAAGAATTCGGCCCACCGTGCCGCCTGCTACGACCGGGCCGGTGTGCATGCCGAGCTTCAGCGTAACGAGGGCCTCTGACTTCCTAACCTGTGAGGAGGACGGACATCTCTGTTTGTGTCCATCGAATGCCGGCGTAAGGCGTATGTAATGTCTGCCATCCATCGGTACGGGTATATACGCACGCATGTACATGCGGAGTGCACACGATACCAGTGTCTGTAATTAGAGCCCGAACAGCCCCGCCTTGTTCTCAATAGCTAGAGTCGTTTCTCAGCTCCGTCTCTTTGCATGAAAAACATCTGTGTGTCTTGAAACCTGTGGATATAAAATACTCACATATACAAGCATACTCTCTCTCTATCTATATATATATACATATATGCTTGTACACATACGCATAATAAAGACAAACATTGGTACCTACTACTCGGTAGGCGCCAGACGCATGTAGACACTCCCAACATCAGGATGCCAGCTCCTAATTCAGTACTCCAATTCACTTCTCCGGGTTGCTGAGCTCCGCTTCAGGGCCTGGCCCTTGTAGTAAAGCCATGCAACACTCACTAGTCGCCCCCAAAGTGCAAGATTTGCTCCGCTCGTCAAAACAGCGAATGTTGTTATCAAAGCCTGATGCTGCACGATGCCCGCAAGAAATCTAAGCAAAGCAAGTATTGTCAAAGAACTCGCCAATGCCATGAACACTTGCCCAAGTGGTCGTCAGGTGACTGTGCATGCGGTATGCATTTGGTTGCAAGATCAGGCAGTTGGGCTATTGCTGTCCACAGGCAAAATATGGCAAGAGAGCACAGACGAGTCACCCCGAAGGTGTATTCATTTTCTTCTAGTTCTGTTCAACTACTCACTCAATTTCATGTTTTTCAAATTATGTTCAACGGAGCCCGAGGGACTACGAACGAAGGCCCTCATGAATCCAAGGAAGCACCAAATCAAACTTCCGCCCCGTACCCTCCTGAAGCACTAGCCATTCGAGCCACCAAGCCTCACATCATCTCACATCCTCACCCATAAACCCCCTGGTTTAGGGTTTAGAAGCCTAAACCATAACCCTCAACCTTAAACCCACAAACCCCGACTCTGGAGTGGTCTCCTGATCGTCGTCTTGCAGCTTCTCGTTGGCGTCTCTACCTTTCAGGGTCGGCCTTCATGGGTTTTTGGGATTCTTCACGGTTACCTGTGGTCTCCATTGTAGTTCCTTTTTGGTGATACCTTAAAAAATCCTTAATATATAACTGGTTAAACCAAAAAAAGGAACTACAATGGAGACTATAAGTAAACTTATTCAACTGGCATTTGTTGTAGGGGCTTTGGTGAGCTTCTTGCCAACGGCCACGTCGACGGGTCGAAATGTCTGGAGGGGTCAATGCGAGGCCCTAAACCCTAAAACCTAAACGGGGATGCGAAGCGGCCTGTGAAAGAACAGCACAGGCGGCAAACAGACCGACCTCAAGCTTAGACATCTAATTCTTTCATTCACTCCTGAGCTTCGAGGGGGTTACAAACGCCAGACCACTCAAAGAACACGCCGGGGATGGAGCATCCCTAAACCCTAAACCCTATTCCACCTCAAAGCCCGAAACCCCTCAGCCCCAAAAGGTGGAAATGGCCACTCTGAGGCAGGATTCGGACAGCTCCTCCCGTCCCCGACCCAAAAATGCAGGCCTCCAGCACCCGCTCCATCCTCGTTGCGATTTGTAGTCAGGAGTGAGGGTTTAGAGCTCTGGCTTCTCAGGTTCGGGGATTAGGGCATTCGGCCCCCCAGAAGGGCCACTGCAAGTGTACAACACACCAATATGCGGAAGAGCCAAATGCGCACTTGCCGAAACGCCAAGACAAACCCTGCTTCCCTTGGGGAAGTGCTCTCAAAAGATTTGGGATCTAAGTGCCCCTGCGAGGCATGGGGAGTAGGTTGTAAGCAAAGATGTAATCAGGATGAGCCTCACTTAGAGTACTGATAACCCTACCTGTGACCTACCTACGAAATCTCCTGAGCCTTCCGATGGTGGCAGTGGGTGGCGGTGGTTGTGGGGTTTTGCGCAGCGTGCGTGGCGTTGGTCACTGTGGTGGGGTGGTGAATGGATTTGTTGGCTGCTGCTGTTGCAGGTATCTGTTGTCATTGGTAGTTCTGGTTGTGCAGTCATCGTTTGTTGTTTAGTGCGGTGTTGACTGTTATGGTGTGGCGCTCCTGTTGGCGTTGTTGTTGATGGTGCTGTAGCTAATGCTGCTACTGATGGCTTAATTTATTATCGTCGTTGCCGATGTCGTCGTGATGTTACTTGATTATGTTCGCTACTATCGCTACAGATGTTATCCTTCTTTCGGTCGCCTTGCTGCTTTGCCCAACGTCCGGCCGAGCCTCGAGGATCCTTTGCTCCGCCTCATGCCTGCAAGGAGGGGCTTTCACAGCTTTCGGATTCTGCGAACGCAGGAGGTTCGAGGTTGCAGAAGTTTAACAGTTTTGTCTAACCCTAAACCCTAAGCCCTAAACTCTAAACCCATTTTTTTGTTCACAAGGACCCCAAAACCCTAAACCGTTCAGGCTCTTCGGGTGCCAGGGCTGGGGAGATTCACATCTGGGGCTACTGCGGCTTCGAAAGTTGCGGTGTTTTGGCAAGCGGGTTGTTGCGGTGGAACTTGGTAATATAGGGGCCTAAATAACTACCAATACTCTTTTGGGGTTCCTTATAGCTATAGCATAAGATGCCCCAAAACCTTATTCTTATTGTTAAGGCCCCTACATTATATAATATTATATACCCTAAACCCTAAACCCTAAACCCTAAACCCTAATTATATACCTGCTGTGTGTTGCAACATAAGCCAAGCAGAAAGGCGCTTCTCATGACCCCAGGCTCTCTGCAAGGCCTGGGATGCCCGGTGTCTGTTCTGCAGTGCGCTAACATCTGCCGGAACAGCTTACTAGGGTTTAGGGTTTAGGGTTTAGGGTTTTGGGTTTAGGGTTTAGGGTTTTACATACTGCCACGGCGTCCAGCAGCTGATGGTGCGTCAGGTTGTCCAGAGCTTATCGACTGGGCAGTCGCGCAAAGCCCCAATTCTAGAAACTGTTCGAGAATGTGTACATAGCCGAGCATAGCACCCGATCCAATTACATAGTCAATGAGATGGGGCCTGGTGAAAAGTCCGCCGAATCCAATGAATCCAATGTCTTCTTCGTCGGCGATGGGTGGGTGGGGAGCCAGAAGGTGTTTTTCTGCCAAACTCGCCCACAATTTCTCAATGGATAGCTGGGGGCTAAGCCACCTCCGCTCCCAACACTCAGACGCTACTAAACTTCTAGACTTGAACTTGTGAACCCTCGAAGCAGTGGCCTTGCTGCCGCCTCTGCCTGACGTGATGGCTTTGGGCTGCATAATACCATCGGTGCTTCTGGCCAACCCCTGCATACCATGGCATATATAACCGTGACAAATCTATAAGTATAAGGGACCTCAGACGCCTGGTTCTGAGCTCTCTATGCTCTGCTTCTGCGATTTTTTCTCGCAAGGTTTAGCTTAGGTGGCTGCAGAGGATAGTCCCACAAGCGTGCCTTCGCGAGCATGTCTGCTGCTGCCTGCAGGTGTCCGCACGGGCAGGTGAGCTAAAAAAAGTCATATTTCAAGATATCTGGTTTTATGTGCATAAACCTTAAAACAAGTGTATGTGTGTACATATGTATGTGTGTACCAGGTGCGTATATGTAAAAGTTGTTGAAAAAGCCATTCGATCACCGGCACGTTTCATCCTTTAGATGACTCACAAAATCGGCTTCGTGTGCGAACATACTCGCCAAAGACGGCATTTTCTCTGAAACGGTGCACGTGTCTGAAGGTGGCTAAAGACTGCTACATGTACAATATTGTTTTGCCTGTATGGCTCTTCCGCTTAGCGGCAAGAGCCTACTGCAAAGGCAGCCAGAGAATGACTGGGGTGCCGAGCTTCACTGCCCCAAGGTGCAATGAGGAGGTCCGGGGGGTTTCCGAAAATAGGGGACCCTAATCTAGTAACCCTAGTAGGATCCTTATTATAAGGACCACCAAAATAAGGTACCCCTAATGTTCGGAAAGTCCCATGTGCTATCCCGTGGTCCACTGGCTATGTATAGTCTCCATTGTAGCTCCTTTTTTTGGTTTAACCAATTATAGATCAAGGATTTCTTAAGGTATCCCCAAAAAGGAACTACAATGGAGACTACAGGTAGGTTATGCACTGCTGGGCTATCAGATCTGCACAGACACCATAGCTATGGAAATTGTTCATGTCAGCGGCTCCTAATGTTGGCTTGCGCCAGGGAGCCTAACTGAAGATTTTCGGAATGCCACCAAGATCTCAGCCGTTCGCAAACAGATCCCAATCCTTGAAGCACGCTCTTCCCAACCGCGCAACCTAACCTCAAGCTCCTGACGTCCGTCGCACCATCCTAACCCTAGGCCCGAAATCCCAAAATGTACCATCCTTTTGCTAGTGCCCAGCCTTGAGAAGCCGTTCGAGGACGCTGCAGTGCGCCTGCGCAGGCAAGCTAAGTAATGGAACTACTGTCCCGGGATGTCAAGGCTTGTTGGCTCCTGATTATGTACTTGGACAGACTGAATATACCAGGGTCTTCAAATTGGAAGGGCCGTACCCTGAACGAAGGAGTCACCGGAACAGGGTTGAATCCCAGGGTACCGGCTTGTCTTGCAGTGGGCCATGCGATACCGACCAAGACTTAGTGGCAACATGGATTTGGTCCTTCTCAGCCAGGCTTTGGTGTTGACGCTCACACTCGCACAAAGCCAAGCGAGGTCTGCAAACGAGTCAACGCAAGAAAGCCACGCCGCCAGAAGTGCTGATTCGCATACCCAGCTCTACTGTCAAGTGCAGCTTCAGACACGACAGCAACAAGTACGCACCCGATAGAGCAGCCGCATTGACAGCTTCACCAGGCAACAAACCGGACAACACCCACGCCCCACACCCTAGCTCAGTCGAGTGACGAGTGAACAGCAGCCGTAACTGAACTACTCACTCGCGCGAGGCTCACCCTTGGACCTGTCCCATGCAACCTCATTTACTGCCATGCCATATGAAGCACAGAGGCTTCCCGAATACACTTGCTGTAGCATGCTCGGGAATCTTCACGCTCTCACAACTCAAACGAGCCAGATAAGATCTGACGGTTCGCAGTCGGCAAGAACTATAGCTATAGACATAAAGTTAGCATGTGTAACTGTAACTCTACAGCAATCCCGAGCTGAAGACCTGTGCTGTGTGTTTTAGGCATTATTCTGACTCTCCCAACTCGCAAGCGAGGCTGAGCTTTAATTTTCGTCCGAGGTCTAATGTAGGTGCCTAATTAATTAATTACCTATTTTGTCTTGGGGGTTCCTTATTAGAATTATGGTATAGTGGGCCCACAAGACCCTATTCTAAGTATGAAGGCCCCTATATTAGCCTCGACTTCATCCTCCGGAACGACGCCCACGGCACACCTTGCACTGATCGATACTCATGGCTTCGGAACAGCATCGGGATGTGAAACCTGTGTGCCTATACACACAACAAGTAACAAGAACCTCAATGCATATGAGCACATACATCGTACATACACACATACGTACATGCATACATAGGTACATGTATACATAGAAACATACATGCATATGTACATTCGTGCGTATGCACGTACGTGCACACACACACACACATACATTCGTTCTTACATACACACAGCGCACATAATCATACATGTATTAAGATGATGCACGTGTGCAATGTGCATTTACGCATGTTTGAGGACTCCGGGTCCACGCACACGTCTGTGCACGTGCGCGCGACCCCCGACCCCGACCCACAAGACGACTAATAGGTCCTTGCAGCCCCTTTAAGAACTTCTAGGAAGCAGGCACGTATTCTTCACCAACTGTCTCGATCTTCGTGACCTGCCATCGGCACAGTTCCAAGCAAACCCCTACACAACAAGCCGATACAAGTCCCGCGTCTAGCATGTCTGAGTTCATACAGATCAATAAATAAAGATCAGGAGGCCTGGTGGTTCGAGCAGATGACGTCCATCATCGTGAACCTTTGGGTACTTCGTTTGAATTGCCACGAACTTCAATTTCTTAGGGCCTGGCTTGGATTGTAAAGAAGCGGAATGCTTTGTTTTAAGTGCTTGTGCATTCTTGCTGGCCGCACATGCTCCATGTATCGAGGCTTTGTTAGCAGGGGTAGCGGCATGCACGTGGACCTTCCCCGCTCAGGGGTGTGAACACTTTGCGCTCCGGCGCCATGGGGAGGGCTTACCAAGTCGTAGTCTCCTTTATGCCAGGCTTCCGGATAGAGGCCAGGAAAAACAGCAAAGCACCTTCAGGGGTCAACCTGGGCCTCTCTTTGGGCACTTTCGTTCATAACTTCTGAGCCTTCAAACGTAGCTTCATATCAACCAGACAACCAGACACAGCCGGGTCTCCGAAATAGTTGTCCATTCTTCTGTTGGTCAAAAAGCAGCAAATGTGCTCATGCTTTTGGTATCTGGTCGCAATCTTGAACTAAGAAGTCACAACAGTGACAACCCACCAAACACCGAACAAGGTTTTAAATGCACTCTGCTCCCACTCGTACCCCCCTACGCCACAAACCGCAGGCTCCGTGCTGATTGTTGAGGAACTTGATGAGGTTCTCCGGCCCAAGGATTCGTGCCTCTTTGGTGACATATCAAGTCCGCAGTGCACGGCATGTTGTTTGGCAACCTTCAACCGAGAATCTCTAAAAATCCGGAGCCTGAAACCAGGTCCCCTTCTGGCTTTCGAATTCTGATCTTTTGCGTCTAGAGCTGAGACGTCCACGTGGTGGTACAAGCTGTAAACCAGGTCCTTTCTTAGGTTTCACTCTCCGCCATCCTTGGTCCTACTTCAGGCTTGACGGGGCGGGCTCCCCCGTAATGCAAGCGCACAAACGAGTTGTATGTGATTGACAGACATGCAATCAGTGCCACATCGAAACCGACATGCACTCGCGCACGCCCACACACACACACACACACGTGCGCACCCACACGCACACAATCTCAGTCTCAGTCACTTGGGTCAGAATGGTCAGAAGCTACCTATAGTCTCCATTGTAGTTCTTTTTTTGGTTTAACCAATTATATATTAAGGATTTTTCAAGGTATCCCCCAAAAGGAACTACAATGGAGACTACAGGTAGCTCTCGCTCTCTCTCCATCTCTCCCAGTCTCGGTCTCGTTGCTCGGCCTTGGGCAGTATTGTATTGCTTGCTTGCTCTTGCTCCCTGTCTTTTGGTTTTCCAGCTCCCTCTATCTTGGTGGCCTTCCCTCATGCATTGGCAAGGATGCACGGTGCAATTCAACTTGCTCATGTGTTTGATGGCCGACAGTCTATCATACCTGTCTCCACGGAGAGCGAGGCTTTTTATGTGTACGAAAGGGCCTGTGTCAGAACAGAATAAACTTCGGTCACGACTATTGTTGCAAGGCCTGCTCGTCGAAGTTCTCGATCATCACGAAAAGAATGGACCTTGTCGTCGGTGCAGGCTGTACGACTGTGGACAGAGTTGAGAGGCGTTTCCGACCCGATTCAATATAACAGTATATTCGATTATCCTACTGTGTGTTATCTGATATTACTCTGCGTCATACTGTATGATGTTATACTGTACTATGTCATACTATCTTCTACCATGCTATGCTATTTCAGAACTATTTCAAAACACATACTATAGTACATCATGTGGAATCAGTCCTGCAGGGACGGGAGCCTTCCTTCCAAAACCGAGGGCCCGGCACAGTGTCCTTGTGTTCGGCGACGACTTCGCCCGGGTCTTGGTGCGATGTCTCAAATCATACACTATGCTCTGCCGTATAAATGTTATAATATGATGGAGGTCCTATCATAGATTATTCTCTACAGTGTTTTCTTATAACATAATACAGTCTAGTATAATCGTTTGATAGTACTCGATTATCAGCGGCAGTCGACGGTCCACAGGGCTCCGGCTCTTGAGCATCGGCAGGATGACATGTTCGGGAACCTGGGAACGGGTCTCGGGCACTCTGAGGCTTTACCGAATATAGGGGCCTTAATAATTAGAATCGGTTTTTTGGATATCTTATACTATAATTATAATAAGAAACCCCAAAATAGTATAGGTGATTATTTAAGCCCCTATCTTAAACCTGTCCGGCAAAATCAATTCTTGCACTGCCCGGTGCCACAGGCAGCCAAGTGGCCATCTCGCACAGGATGCAGAAGATCTTCTTGCTGGACTCCTGCCTGAGTTCACTGAGACGAAGAGGAAAAAGCACAGGGTCAGACTGAGATATACCTAAAGTCTCCATTGTAGTTCCTTTTTTTGGTTTAACCAATTATTAACTATTCAGGATTTTATAAGGCATCCCCAAAAAGGAACTACAATGGAGACTACAGGTATACAGGCCCCCGCACGGCCCGGAGAAGTCCTAGCTCCGAGGTCGCGGCTGCTCCTGGTCGTAAAAAAACTTCGACCGCTGACCTTTCTCAATGAAAAACCTGAGCTGAAGCAGAGGGGATAGGGTTTAGGGTTTAGGGAGCAACTGCTCAAAGAGATGATGCCTGTTCTGGAGGAGGTCAAGGTCCGTGCTAGCAGCTGCTAGCAGCTAGCAACCGAAAAAAACGGTCATGAATTTGAGCTAGAAGCTGCCAGCGGCCGCTGTTAACAAGACGAACTTCAGACGTGAAGTTTTAGCCTTACATCACATTCCACCCAAAAAGAAGAGACTGCTGGCGAAGCTAGGAATTTTCAGCCATGGTCAGCCAGGAAGATTCAATAACATGGCAAACATACTTGCCAGTATGATTAACGGCACGCTTGCCTACAACCGAGGCCGCCCCAAACATACTGACTGGTTTTAACGACAGAGATGCCAACCTTGCCTAGGGTCTATCTAGAATCTAGAAAGAGAGTCTTCACAACGCAACCATGGAAAAATCTTGTGCCAAGCCCCCCCAAACGGCCTGCACTACTACCTGCAAGCTTCGCAACGCCATTCAGGACAAATGCTATCAAGAACAACAGCGCCATGAAACTCAACGCCACGCATCACCATCACCACAACCAACCAGCAAAGACTAACAAGTACAGAAACACGGGCAGCAACAATGTCACAGAAACGGAAATTTCTGAAGCAGCAACAGCCTCGATCACATGAACAACTGCGACAACAGCAACCACAATCGCCACACCCGCAACCCACAAGCAGAAAAAGACAGCCATCAGTCACAAACTTACCAGATAATCACAATCAGCCACGGCGGGTCCAAGCCCACTTGGGGGTTTCTGAAAACAGGGGACCCCAATATAGTACCCTAAATAATAGGATCCTTATTATAAGGACCCCAAAATAAGGTACCCCAAGTTTTGGAAGCTCCCACTTTGTTGTTACCAAGTTCCAAGCTAATGGGGAGCTTGGAGGTCCCAAACAAGCGAATGAACAATCCAGCAACTCCTGCGCAAGAGATTACGGATAACTACGGTACAGTTCAGAATAAAGTGTGCCGAGGAACCTTTACCCTAGACCCTTCTGTTTCTGCACCTGAAACCCTAAACCCTAAACCCTGAAAACCCTAAAAACCCTAAAAACCCTAAACCCTAAACCCTAAATCCCTCAAACCTATACCCCTATTTGATGGAGAGCCCGTTGAGGGCCCAGCTTTCGGCGGTCTGCGACCAGGGAGACGAAGCAGAGAATGCCAACCTCTCGGCACCATATGGGTAGTTGTCAAAATTAGGGTCCCTTTTGGGGTACCCTAAATAATAGGTGCCGTATTATAATAAGGGCCCAAAAAGGGACCATCATTTTGACAGCCACCCAAAAATCATGGCTCATTCCGGTGGCTTAATTCGGGTAGGCTTTAGGGGCATACTATTTCGAACTATTCTGGCGTCTAGGTTAAGTCATGGAATCATGGCTATCTAGTCAGTACGACTGAATCCGAGTGTTGCCAGCCTGAAACTCAGTCACGCACCCCGTGACGAGACATGAGTTGGGGAGGGTGCAGATCGCTGCCCTCATCATGAGGGGAACTCCCATGTTGTATGCGTCACCGTATCCGTGCCGTCTGGATAAGCAAGTCTCTCTGTTATGAGCATACAGGGTGTCAGTGTTCCGTTCCCTCTTCATGTCCGAGTGGTGAAGTATCGCTGCTTTCAACACTAGCCACATGCACTACGAGCAGTGCCACATGTGTAATGCTACCGTGTTTCGCCGACTTGGTGGATGGGGTGTAGGAAGAGTTTGTTTTGATTGTGTCCTCTAGTCTGCGAAGGTGGCGCTGCAGGGTCGGAAGGGCCCAAAAACACAGGCCTTAAACTTGATCTGAGCAGGTAAATGGTCCTGCGAGATTTTGAACGAGTATGAGGTATCCGGGAAAAAAGCGCCTCTGGATTGGACACAGCCTGATGCTGAGAAATCTGGCAAAACATGGTCTTGGGACATAGCTAGGCCTAGGCCTTACAATGGTGAGGAGTTGAGGGGTGGATAGTTGGGTTTCCCTTCGAAGCCACCAGCAGCAGAAACCTACGTCACAGAGCCCCCTCAAGGCCTGGAATCTCTGAATACAGCCATCACCGCTCTCAGTTGCCAACCTTCCCCAAGCCCCACCATTTTGTTAGAAGCCTTTGATCGTATCGGGCTTTCAGTTTGGGTTGGTGTAGCCAAGAAAGCTTCTGGTCCGGGTGGAAGCTCATACAATGTTGCTCATTTGGGATGGTAGAGTCCCGAAATCTGCACTCCTCTGAGGCCACCACCGTCACGAGCATGTCCGTCTTGTGGTAGGAGAGAGGCCTGAGGTGGGAGATGCTGGATTTCCGGTTTCCAGTTTCGGCGCTCGCTGGGCAAATTGTGATCAAGCAAACGCACCCGGCTTCAGCGATGCTGCCAATCTTCGAATTATTCCGAGATTCGGAAACTTCAACAGCCCTCCCCAGCCCTAAACCCTAAACCCTAAACCCTAAACCCTAAGCCCTAAACCCTAAGCCCTAAGCCCTAAACCCTAAACCCTAAACCCCGGTCCGAACCCACCCCCCCCCCCCGTTGTGGGCTCAGGGGGTCCGACCGCTTCTCCGACTCGACCCAGGGAGCGCTGTAGCCTTCGGAGACAGATACGGGTTTCCTTGGAGGTTCGTGGGTAGTTATAAGTGGGGTTATGGGGGTTCCTTTAAGGGTTTAGGGTTATGGGGGTTCCTTTAAGGGTTTAGGGTTTAGGGTTTAGGGTTCATGGGTAGTTATAAGTCGGGTTATGGGGGTTCCTTTAAGGGTTTAGGGTTTAGGGTTTTTGGGTTTAGGGTTCATGGGTAGTTATAAGTAGGGTTATAAGTCCCCTAATAGGCCCTATATAGTAGGTACCTAGAGGGTTAGGGTTGGTTTTCCTTAAAAAATATTTCCTTGGAGGTTCATGGCTAGTTATAAGTAGGGTTATGGGGGTCAGGGTTATGGGGGTTCCTTTAAGGGTTTAGGGTTTAGGGTTCATGGCTAGCTATAAGTGGGGTTATGGGGGTTCCTT
>CAJNDV010032638.1:17185-30285 GCA_905221635.1 Symbiodinium sp. CCMP2456 | reverse complement strand
AACCCCCGCACTCTCATGGCCCAAGTGCCCAGACCTCCGAGATGCCGCATGGGCTTCCGTGCTTCCACGCGTTGACGCTCAAGGCTTGCGCATGGACAATCAGCCTAGGTCTTGGGGGTGGTTTAGGGATTCGGCTTTTGGTCTGTCGCCCACGGCGTCGGCGGCCTGAGCCGGAGGCTCTTAAATTTAGGGTTTTAAGGGTTTCGACTCTCACTCTCGCACTTTAAGGGCTCAGGGTTTAGGGCTTACCTGTGCGAAAAAGACCTACCTGTTTAAGAAACTGTATATAGAAACCTTAATAAGGACACTTAAAAATGTAGGTCTATTTTCGACTACAGGTAGGGCTCAAGGCTCAGAGTTTAGTGTCTCTAGGGCTTTGGGGTTTAGGGTCTCCAGTCAGAAACGGAAGGTTTCAGCTGACAGTGTTTGTATACGTTTTGGGCTCCGGGGTTTAACACCTAAGCCCTAAAGCCAAAACCTTAAACCCTCAAAGAGAGCTCGTTTAGGCTTCGCATCTTTGGCAGGATTCCGGCAATTGGTCTGAAGAGCCTGTTCAATTTCCCACTAATGTCTCGTCAGTTTCAGCGAATCAAGGGCCTTAGACTTAGTAATTGAACAGGGTTTCGGAGCATACTATAGTAACCACTCAGACCTACATTAGCATGTGGAGTGCTTTCAATCCCGTCCACCAAGAACACGTACCGTGGAGAGTGATGTCCGAACGATGCGAAGACTAACGTTCTGAACCCTTAAACGCCTTTGGAAGAGGGTTGAGGAGAGGAGTCCCTGTGTAATTCGGTTGGGTCTTCAAGGGCTGATGTGTTCAGGGTGTAACAGTGTAGGCATCTAGCATTCCTACCAGCCCAGGTTGGGTGATAAGCCGCCAAAGCACTTCATGCAAAAGACACCCTGTTCTGCAGCCGGGCAAAAGAAACCCTAAATCCGAAAGCAGTGAAGTGATGGCGGCTGCAATTGGTCAACCGCCTGCCGGGATTCCTTGACACTCTCAAGAAGAAAGACCCTTTCTGAGGGGTTTAGGGTTTTATAGTAGGGCGCAAATCACCCTGAAACCATTTGCATGGAATCTGTGAGAAACAGCAGGGAAAACCCCACATTACATTGCCCAAGCAATGCTGCAAGACGGATGGCACAAATCAAAACGGCAAACGGACTACCATAGAGCACTCAGGCTCTGCCCGTTTGGGTCCGCAGTCCTCTTGTGCCACAAGCCTGTAACTCGCAACATATCGTGTTGCGCCAATAACGGAAAAGGCCCAATGAAACCAAGATAAACAAGCCAACTTGTATCACTAAGCAGGAGAAAACAGGCTCAACGTTAAACGAACGAGTGCAACGACCCGCAGACTGTAGACCTTAAATCCCACAAACCATTCCCAAAAGGCCACCTCGCTGTGCTTCGCCGAGCCCAGCGGGCCCGGTGAGGGGGCAGCAGGAGGCGTACTCGGAATGAGCTGCGCCTAGAGCAAGGCGCCGTGCTCAATCGCTACAGGCTTAGAGCCTTGAAGTTTTGTTGTTAGGGTTCAAGGCTGAAGCACCTTTGGCCGCAGGGTTGAGGGCTTGGGGTTTACATGGTAGACAATGCCCGCGGAAGAGGAGTTTGACTTCATTCACCATGTTAGTCGAAGAGGCTGGTGATATGGGTGTGGGAATTTGGGCTTTAGCTTTCGTGCCTTGGTTCGTCCCGTCGCCAAGAGTCGTGCCTGTTTCGACTTCAAGATACTGTGTGCAGTTCTGTTTCAGCCAAATCAAGCACCGTGATGCCGGCTCGTGGCCTGCCTCTAAACCCGCTGCAGCAAACATCAGTGATTTAACAAACCATTCTCTACCACGAAACCTCCCTAAACCCTTACCCCTAAACCCTTGTACTTGAGAGCTGGTGAGGGCCACGGCCAGGAACTCGGCTCGGGTCCCTGGAGGCTTGCGCCAGGGACTGAAAAGCCGTCAGGTCTTCATATTGCAGCCCTAAATCTCTCTTCTCAACCGACAAATACAGAAACATAGATTTTACAACCTCTGACTGAAACACCAAAGCCTCGGCAACGAAGCATTCATACCACCCTGCCCGCTCGCAGACCAAAAATTCCATATTCTCGACCCCGGGACACATCGAAATCGACTTGCTTGGACATGCTTAGCCTTTACAGGGCATCCCCTACAACTGCCTATGGCAACTGCACTTGGGCCGAATCCGAACAGGCTCAACGTTTGTACGGGGAGAGGCCACTATATAAGTCGGGAAGCCTCACGGTGGCGAAAGAGGTTGCTCCTTGGGCTCTCATGGCGAGAGACAGGGTATCGAGAGTGTTGCTGGGCTGGGAATTTACGAGTCCGTGTGCATCTGCTGGAATAGGTATGTGGTATGTTACAGAGTGACGTGAGGAGTTGGTGAACATGTGGTCACACAAACAACCCGCATAAGGATAGGCTGCAGCTTTAGAGATACTCGAAGCGCGTCGCCGTCATTCAGTTTGGGCATCCAGGTAACCTGCTAGCTGGAGCTGCCTAAATAACGCAACGAGGTTCTTATTTTGGCCCAGAGCCGTGACAATCCGCTAGGGCCATAATCGGTTGTCGAGCGAAGCCCTGCCCATAAGCTCAGCTTTCTAAAGAGTAAGTGCCCTGCCAACCACCTCTGATGTTCTGCGGGGAAGGGGGTCCCAAGTTTTTGTCCACCCTAAACCCTATAAACCCTAAACCTGTGGCAATATAGCACCGATCACTTGCAATGCGCCGCCCTTCCTGGCCTCCGCGATCACGCTTACCCAAAGCAGGCAGGCAAGGCTCAAAGAGATGTCGCTGTTGGTCATGCCAGTTGAAACATTCATGTCCTCGCCACGGTTCTTGCTTTTCATTGCTCAAAGCGCAAGAGCAAAGTCATGGCTAGCTTTTCGGAACCCGTCTGAGAGGTGCGCAACCCGGGTATTGGCACTTTAGGGTGTAAGGTCTAGGGTTTCACTATGTTTTACTGGTTTAGCACGACCGACCTCACGAAGGATCAGAGATGCACCGCGAATGTGGGACATCTTTCGATTCCGACACAAAACCATAGCGGACCTTATACTGCGATGCCCCGGCACCAAGGCCAAACTCGATGTGCAAAGCCGGGGTTCAGGGTTTAGGTTTTTTTCCGGCGTGGGATGAGTAGGATTTATGGTTTTGGGTTTAGGGTTTTGGGCCTCAAAAGCAAAATGGCATGGCAATAGGGCCCTCAAAGTATCAAGTGAACCATGCAGGCAATTAACTGACTGCAGCTTAGCTTCATCAGAACCCATGAACCGTCAAGCCCAGCCTCCTTGATGTCTCAAAAGCCGGCCAGCCTCTGAAATCCAAACTTGAACTGTTTTCGAACCCCCCAACCTCAAGTTCTGCGCGTCTTGAAAGCTACTGCAGAGCTAGGGTCAAGCGGGCGATCGCGGTCTCCCGAATTCTTGGACGTCCTGGGCTGCAGATTGGAAACTTGGGTCTTCGTTCTGCTGCTCAGTGTTGACCCTTTAATGGGGACACCCGGCGAAACAACGAAAGGAAGCAAGCCTGCACAAATGATAGATACAGAGCATACGGAACCAGTAAAACCTGGTTTGAGGAGCTATGCAACAGGACGATGAAGAGATCAGGTATCCTCTTGGTGCTTTGGCATTATTGATGTTGAATCTTTTGCATCTTAGCACCCTCAACCACTTGAACACTATAGACCCTAAACCCTGAACCAGCTGAACATGCATTTTTAGAGATGTAGGAAAACTCGGGGAGTCAAACCCTGAGATTCGGCTAACTTAAAAGGTCCCCACACCCCGTCTTCAGGGTTGTCGGGCTTATAGGGCGTTTATGCCTAAACCCCTGTCATCCGAAACCCCGCAACCCCAACCAATAGGTTTGGGCTTTACGGCTTTGGGTGACCCTCAGCTTGGAATTCGAGGGTTTTTATAAGGGCTACTACGAAAGCTCGAAAATATTCCCAAAACCAAACTCAGCTCCGAACCTAACCCAGAATGGTTTTTCAGATATATTAACGTTCTTGTATACATAACCTTTAGAGGATTTTGTTAGGATGAACAGTTATGTTTATGTTATCATCATGTTCATTGTTCTCTGAAGCCTCAAACAGTCCATTATGGGATTTGTCTCTGGGCCCTTTGGAAGATTCGAAAGAGGCCCCAGTGAGTCTTGTAAGCTCAGACTAGAGCCGCAATCCGATAGCATAGTTATACTAAGGTACCCGAAAGAACAGGTCTACAAGTTCATAATTTATTGAGGCTTTTTTAGGTAGTACCGAGCATCTTCGAAGGCTTGGACTCGTTGTGAAAGCCACGGCTCTTCGAGCTTTTAGATGTCCACGCCGGCTCCTGCGAACAGAAGGGCAATGTTTGACCATGCATAAGACATAGTCGTGTTTTGATATTCAATCAGTTTTTGTCATGAACGCTCTCAGGAAACTGGCAGGTACAAGCTGGACTGCCGGCATCCAAGAAAAACCCAAGACCCACCCTAGTGACCCCCCCTTCCCCCCCTCCCCCCCCCACATGGGCCTTGGGCGACAAGCCTTCCTCTTCCGGTACTGGGGAGGGAGGACTCGCCGAGGGCGGGTCCTCGACTGGAGCAACGGTTTAGGGTTTAGGGTTTAGGGGTTACACTCTCACAAGGGGTTTGGGTTTAGGGTTTAGGGTCACTTCGAAATCCCTAAGCCTGGAGGTCAGAGCTTAAGAGCTGAAATACAGGAGCTCGGTTGAGATGCGAGAAGGTCCAATGATGCTGAACATTTGGGAATTGGAGATGTAAGTAAAAAGCACCGAAGGCTCAAAACCAAGGGTATGAAGACGAGATAGTGAGCTGGAAAGCTTTCACGAACAGTGAAGAGAACAGCGCTTGCTTAGATGAGGGGGGTTGCAGGCTGCTCTTATGCTATAGTCTTGCTGTTCCGTAGGCGAGCAAACATAAACGTCCATGCCATAAAGGCCAAGGTTCTGGCTGCACCTGAGATGGCTTGGAAATAGCAATGGGCGGTGGCCGCGGCTTGTCCTGTGAGTCTCGTGAAGGCTTCAGACTTAGCGTTCGGGATTGTGGTCATGGACAAGGGATGCATGCATTCTGTGGGGTTCGGATGTTGGATCCGATAAACCCTGGAACCTAGGTGCTCAACCTTAACCCTAACCCCGAACTTAACCCTAACCTCTAAACCCCAAATCCCCAAGGCCTTAAATCCAAATCCATCTATCCTTACCCCTAAAACCTTAAACCCCAAAACCCCCAAAGCCTTAAAGTCCAAAACCCTCTGTCCTAAACCCTTTGAACCCTTCAAGCATCTTACTGTAAAGCCCCGAATCCCTCCGTCCTTCGAGGCTGTCCGAGAATCAGTCTCCCCGCAGCTCCTCCGACTGTTCCTCGGTGTCGCGCAGCCCCAGTGGGGCCCAAAATCCACCCTGTTGTTTGTAACCCGCTTAGTTGGGAGTTTCGACTATGCTTGTAATTGTAATATTTCACAGTAAATTGGAGTATACTTTGGTCTCCCTTTTTCGCTCTGCCCTGGCAACCTCAAGGGTCTCGCTACACTGATCAACACACAGACTAGCTAGACTTGCTCCCAAGGCGATCCCCAAAACACGCGGCGTTGACAATGAGACTGGGTTTGTGGGGCACTTTCTGGTATACGCATGTAGTGACTATAAGGGGATCCAACGTATTCTTCTGCCCTCTTCGACCGCGAATACGCTGAATGCCAAACCCCTAAACCGTAAGCCGTAAAGACTACACAAATTCAAGTGCTAGTGTTGTGTGCTTAGTTTTGGGCCCATCAGTTGCCAGGCCAGCTCTGAAATACTACACAGTCCTCAAGTTTAAAACATGCCCTTATAGTCACCATCGCATAAATGTATACCCTAACATACCACAGAAACATACATACATATATATATATATATCTGTATATACATATATATATATATATACACATGTGTATATATATATATATATGTATGTAAATGTAAATGTATATGTAAATGTAAATGTATATGTATATGTAACTGTAAAAGTATATGTATATGTATATGTATATGTATATGTATGTATATATGTATATATGTATATATGTATATGTATATGTGTATATATGTATGTATNNCATATTATATATATATATATATACGGATGGCGTCTACCATAGTGCACACCACAATCCTATTGAACTTATGGAAATCCCTCGACCTTGCTACCGGCGAAACGAGCACCGTCAGAAAACAACAGCCGGATGCGACAGCGCCTGAGGCTTGATGCAAACAGTGCACAACCCCAGCTACCAAACTTGATCAACCAGACCTCTCAGTCTGAACCTAGGTTGTGGGCTTCCGGGATTATGGTTGAGATGCTGCTAAACACCCTACAAGCCCTGAACCGTAGATTGGGGTTTAGGATTGAGACCCTGTCTCCGAATTGCCGGTCCTTCTGTAGCGGATTTTAAAGAAACCATTCTAGCACTACTACATGGCTTTTTATCGGGACGACCACAGGGATCCACCCTCCCTGGATGTGGCGACAAAGCACTGACGGCCGAAACGGCTTGTTGAGGGCGACAGCCTCGGGGCCTTGCGCTACGATGCTGTTGGGATAGGGAAGGGTGTTTATGGTTCAGGTTTTAGGGTGTGCAGCTTTTCGGTTTCCCAGATAGAGGGTTGAGTCTGTTCTGATCAGATTGCCTGCTATTCATGAGCCTTTATGATGCCTTTCATCCCCTGCAGTGAATCACTTCCCACAGCCCTTCCTCATCGATCCGACTTTGTCTCCGTCGCAGATCTGAAGTCTTCGCACGGTGTTTCCGAACCTCTTTTCCGTCAGTAGTCCCATTCCAGCAACCCGTGCTTTGAGACACCAGACCCCATATCCCTCAGCACCCAAACTTCAGCACTCAAAACTCATAACAGCCCTTTCCTTCATCGAGTGGGCATCCCAGAGTTGATCCACGTCCTGCAGGCGACTGGGGCTGCTCAGGTTTGCGACTTGGGGAATTGGATGTTTCACACTTTACTTGGAAATGGAAATGTGATAATGCAGAAGCGGGTAGTGATGAGTCCACGGCAGGCCATTCCAGACAAAACATAAAGGTATCCCTAAACCCTGAACGCAGTAAAGGCTACCTACTCAGCTACTACGAATTACGAATACTGGAGCTCAAAGCTCCTTCAGGTCCTCCTTGCTAAGCACGAAACCAGAGAAATTCAGATTTCCTTGTGGCGAAGCCTTGTCTCGTCCAGCTCCGCCCCGTGGGATAAAGGGGTTTAGGTATAGGGCTTATTGAGTGTTGGCCGCCCAGCTAGGACGAGGCCTGCATTGCAGGGTTGGTGTTCAAGGTTCAGGGTTTAGGATTTACAATTTTCCTGCCCAGCCTTGTTGGAGGAGCGTAAGATCTGGGCTGTAGGCTTTTTATGAAGCTAATGGTCGATATCTTGCATGACAGCTCATGATAGATCCTGAACTCCGACTCCAAATCTCCCAATGTGCAAACCCAACAAACCCCACAGAACTGTAAACTGAGATTAAACCCCTAATCCGTCCAATCGGTCCTTAAAATCTTTAAAAGCGGAAAGCCCACGACTTTGCACTGGTGAAGGTAGCCTGGCTGAGGTTGGGTTTAGGGCTGTCGGGCTTTGGGAACGAAGAACCAGTGCACAACTCTTGGCGCCGACCAGCTCATTATCATCATGCATGCATCGCCTCGGCAACGTTAGAACATAAAGTGGAATCTGTACAAAGGGGCCACGAGCAAATTATTAGATGTTGAAGCTGAACCGTCTGGCTCGAACATGGAAGCCCGTATTGAATCATGCAGGGCGGCCTCAATATTTAGAATAAAGTTTCGGGGTATATGATACACACTATAGCTGCAATAATGGTTACAAGAAGGAACACCAAAATATTGCAATTATGCAGGCCCGTATCGTGCTTGTTCTGCTTTGCATGGGCAAGAGAAGACACCAGGATCCGAACTCCTAGCCTTCGATATACCATAATCTACGAAAAGATAGATACTGTAACAAGACTATAATAAGCTATAATATGAGACTCGACATTATCTTGGACTCTTGATGAACCGCCCAAGGAACGACAGGGGCAAAGAAGCTCTGGACACGGCGTTGGCTATCATTGACACAGCCTGCCAGGTTCAGCGCAGGGCTATCCGCACGCTCTGCTCGACCTATCCGATAGAGTCAGAACATGTCAGAGCCAAGACAATCAGGGTACGGCGCCGAAGCTTGTTCTGCCCTTGCGGCAAACGGAGTCCCGTGTGCCACAAGAGGCATTGTGACATCATGCAAACTGGCCCTGAACTAAAGCTGTCGTACCTTTGCTGCCCTGAAATCCTTGCCAAAGCCCAGTCACGGAAGGGATAGGAAACATCAACAAAAAACGTTAAAGTCACACAAACTGAGCCCCACTGTTGGCATTTAAGCGGCAAGCTCGATGCGACAGGTTCCCCTCAATTCCGGCATCTATTTTTCCAGACCCTGATCCCGAGTCAGCAACTTGAACACCCTGGTAAAGAAAAACTGGAATGCAGAAGGCTTACTCAAAACAGTAGAAGAAGGTCTTTGGACAGAATGTGCTGAAACCATCTGAAACCTACGGACCCCGAGAATGGTTTCGAACCTCAATACCAGACATATCAACGGAGCCGGCATTCCTGCTACAGTGCTGAGCAAGTGGGGGCGCACTAACTCAAGTAAATGTGCCCCTCGCAAACTCGATATCCTAGAGTATACGTCCCAGATCCCAGAACCCGATATCTTAAATCCCTGCAGTATACGTCCCAGGTCCTAGAACCCGATATCTTAAACCCCTACAGTATACGTCCCAGATCCTAGAACCCGATATCTTAAACCCCTACAGTATATTATATGTCCCAGATCCTAGAACCTGATATCTTAAACCCTGGCTCGACTCTGCCTTGTTGCGTGGCGCAGGCGCTTTCTGCTCCGTTAGCCGGCTCAGTTTCTCGTCTATGTTCTGCAGGGTGCGACCTTGAGACACCGCTTTTTTGGTGGGCTCTCAATGACTTCAAGTTGAGCGCTTGATCTTGCGCTCTCGCTACTCGGACTCAGCCAGACGAGCTGCCGGTTGGCGTTCGCAAACACCACGGGCGAGTCAGGGAACTTCAAGTGAGTTGTAATTAGAGTCTCTTATAGCATGCCTGTAGTCGCTTGTAGTATCGTGTAGTATATGATACAGTACATTATAGTATACTATGGCACCGTGTGGTTCAAACATGTTCAAACGACCTGAGTCCTGGGTCGCGATGCACTGATCGCAGGGACACGGTTACGACGATGCCATAACGGGTTCACATTAATTTCTGGGTGGGGGGGTCGTCTGTCGCAGCGCTTTAGGATCTTAGGGCTTGGGGATTCATGAGTTTAAGGTTTTGGATCTACCGGGCCATTGCTTTGCTTCACCCTGACCCTATAAGACCCTAAATGACTGAGCCCCAAAGTTGAGCCCTCAGCAAAGTGGACAGCTGCTGAAGAGCAAAATGTTTCCTAGCAAACCTGCAGCCCCCAATTCTGGAATCCTGATAAACTCCTGGACGCTTCTTACCTGAAGGTCCGGGATTCTTTGATAAAGGGAGAGGTGCGGCAGTGTTTCAGACGAACTGGCGATGCAAACGTGGTGACTTGGGGTTCGCCCTTCTCAAAAGCTGCATGATGGCTGCATGCGGCATGCGCCATCTCAATCAAGTTGGCAATAATGCACTGTTCTAGTTTCCGGCTGGGTGGTCTACATCTGCCTAAGTTTGCAGCTAAACACTGCAATGCCGGGAGAAAATGGCCTTCCTGAAAGCCTTGCCCGCGAAGCACAGCTAGCCATGCAATGTGTACACTACTAACTTTTGCTCGTGAGTTTAAATCTCGTGGCCGCCATAACCTATACTAGGCGAAACACATTGGTAACTGTGCGCTGCGGGTTACTGTGGGGTTCTTTCTTCCAAAAGCCGGGATCACCTAGCCACTCTGACTCCGCACTGTTTGGGTTCACTTAGCAACCAAATTCAGGGGCCACTTGCCCACCGGATTCAACTTCAGGGTTCAATATCTTAAACACGCCCCCTCATTTGGCGATTCCGGTTCATCATATATCCACAGCACGCCCCCTGACGTGGAGATTCCGGTTCATCATGCCACGCCGCCTCATTGGCAATTCCGGTCCCTCATACATCTAAAACACACCTGCCCTCTCATAGGCGATTCCGGTTCATCATATCTTAAACATGCCCCATCATTTGGCGATTCTTGCTCATCATATATCTACAGCACGCCCCCGAACGCAATGATCGTAGAATCGTATACTTTGAAGCCAGCTTGCATGGCCAATAAAGACGCCTCCGTACTAATAGTTCCTTATAATCCCCTACAGACCCAAAGCTCCATGCTAAGAATTAAGGTCCCTCTAGTCAACCCGTATCGATCCCTTGTAGAAGCCCTTCGAAGGCATCCGGTCCGAATCACTATCGAGGACCCTATATCCAACCCTGATATAGAAGACTAAAAACTAATCACCATATGAATGTAGTATAATGGGCTCCAAAACCCTATTCGAATTATTAAGGCCCCTATTAGAATTATTAAGGCCCCTATATTAGAATAATGAAGGACCCTATATTCGAATTATGAAGGCCCCTATACTAAGACGACATCCTCAGCCCTTTGGATGAAAGTGCGCCGAGAGTCTCAAGGCTGCCTGATCCATCGAGAGCGCTGTGCAAAGGCCGACGAGCACCTCCGGTCTTGTGGTATAGACACATAATATCTAAAAATATACAGATATATAATATAAGCAGATATAGATGTAAGGATAAGTGTAGGGCTTCGGCTTAGGGGTTTTGGCCCGCCCGCCCAGCTGACAAAGTCGCACCGGAGAAAGCAAACTCAAGCACGAGAGACCACTGCACGCCTCCTTTCCAACAGCCGACGCCAACTAAGCATGGATCTCGGAGGAAGGCAACGTCGCCGAGCTCGGAGCTAAACTCCGCTGGTGATAGAAAGCATTTTTCTGAAACAATGGGTTTTAGAGTTTAGGGGCTTCGGAGTTCGGGGCTTAGGGCTTAGCATGCCAAGATTGTTCAGCCCCGAAAAACAGTAAGCATAGGGTCCTTCTTTGTTGGATCAGGGCCTGACGTCTAGGGGCCCTTCACCAGCACAGTCGTCCTTCATACACCCATAGCTGGTCAATCCGGATAAAGCGTGTCGGGTTTGGGGACCGGTGTTTGGGCCTACGGTTTGGGGTTCAGCGTTTCGGGTTCGGGGTCGGTATCGAAAATAGAAATAGGCCCGAGGCACATCCATCTGCCGTTGTAGGCTGTCCCTCCCAATCTGGTCCTGGCAGATATTGCCACGAAGCCAAACTTTCGGAGCTTAAGCTTCAGGTTTCTGCGCCCCTAAACCCTCAAACCATTGAATCCATGAAGGTTACCCTATATCGGGGCCTAGGATAGCGGAGAGCGGATCGCACCAAGTCCTCAAGAACGGAATCCTGAGAGTCGAAACGAAGACAGCTGCCCTGCGAGTCTTGGCTGCTGCTGGGCCCAAGATATCCTCAGTGGCTCTTGTGGATTTCAGGAGTGCGGAGAGAAGGGGCTTACGGCTTGAGAGACTTAACCAACACTTGTTTGAGTTTGACCGCTCAGCCGAACCAAACTCCCGGACTGTGTCTTTAAGATTACTTCCACAGCGATTACAACCCGAGACTGAATCCCCCACCCGAAAAAGCCATAAATCCTAAACCTCCAAGGCCCAAAGCTGTGAAACTTCGGCGCTCAAGCTGAGCACAGCAAGAAACAGGGAAGCCTCCCACTTACTTCGTAGCTGCCGGGAGTCCGTCGTCATCTGCATGGTCAGCCATGGCAAGGTTGGTAGGGAGCTTCCGATGCGGCTTCGGGGCTTGGCGGTTTTGGGCGGATTTTCGGGCATACATGTCTTCGAAGCAACGGTCTGCCATCGATCTTCCGATTGCGGGTTATACACTGAAAGGGGGGGGCGGGGGTTGGGTCTTGAGCTGCGAAGGCTGTCCACATGCGCATCCAGCTCAACTCGAAACCCAAAACCCAGAGAACCTGAGACCTCAACCCTCATCCCGTGGCTCTCAATCCCGGATCAGGAAAGAGTAACAGTAGCCTTCCAACCTTCGGAACCTTTACGTCCATTCGTTCATGTGAGACAGAAACCGCTCGGATTCAGACATAAACCTAAATCACAGGTGTGTGTATATGCTGGGCTAGAATCGGCACATCGAGATGAAGTGGTAGAAGGATAGCTGTACATACCCTTGGCACCATGACTGGATGCTAATATTACAGCTAGAACATCTCGGCACAAAACAAGTCGTCAAGCTCTCATAAATCAAGACTTTGTGAGCAAAACACACACACACACACCTAGCCAACGAATCATTGAAGAAAAGCGAAGTGGTAGATGTTGACCAAATAAGTTGAGATATGTGGACGTAGCTAGACCACATGCCCCCATCTCTCACAGCTGTTTGCAGCTTGCCAGGACCGCAAGCAGGATTTCCTCGTCACTGCCATCAGCCCTCTCACAAGGCCAGCACGGGCTGCATCCAGGCCTCAGCTGTGCCGAGCTTTCGGGCTATGGAGAAGTTCAGGGCTGGCAGCGAAGACAAGGTGTATGGGTATCTTATCTACAACTCCAGGGTGTGAGAACTGCTACACACGCCATCTTGCATCGCCAGACTTGAAGCACTGGGTTGGAAGCTACACTTGCTAACAAACTCATAGGTTTCGGATTGATTAAAGGTTGTCCTCCATGGGCTCCTTCTTTGACTATCGCCAAAGACCTTTCTCTATGCATCTACCACTCTTGTGGCCTTGTACGGTTCAATTGCCCTCTCCCTCCTGCTCCCTTATCCAGCTACCCATCCATCTATCCATCTATCTATCCTATCATCCTATCATCCATCCGTCCATCCTAACAGACATGCGTCCATGCCTCCAACCTTCGATGCAGCAATGTATCCATCCCTCCCTCCGTCCATGCCCTTTTTTCAGCACGGACTGAGTTGCCGGCCAGCGCCCATGCAACCCT
>CAJNDV010032638.1:1879-17162 GCA_905221635.1 Symbiodinium sp. CCMP2456 | reverse complement strand
TTAGACTGAAGATCCCTTGAAGGTAATTTACTGCACCATCAGCTCAAGAATAAAATATTGACGTGCATCTCCATGCCCTTTTGAACCCAGACTCTGTTGATCAGCTTGGAAGCAGCGCTGCATGATTTCACACAGCCCTGCATCACCAACAAAGACACAATACAGTCACTCTTTCAAGTCTCCATGCCCTAAACCCTAAACCCTGACATATCATCGCAGACAAAAAAGACTTCATGTAGGTGCTAGAACGTGGAAGACAGGATGCCGCACAAGCGCGCATTTACCTGGTCCTCTGCTATTCAGCACTGAGACTTGTATGTTCGTGTTGATACCTGACCCGTACATACGTACCTACCCAGGTACATACCGACACACATGTTCGCACGCTTGAATATACATGCGGCCACAAGGCGACACTGCTGTACCCCACGACACCACTCACTCCAACACGACGAACCCCATTTCCCTGCAAACGCCCATCACGTGCTCCTTGCTGCGAAATTCATGTTAAGCATGCAACAGAGGACGTAGGTCCAAATGTGCAGACACGAGCACACCACACGCAGAACATGTCTGGGCTTCCGACAACGGACACCATCAGTGCTGCCACAGACAGGAAAAGAACAGCCGAAGCAACCTTCGTTCAGGCGACGTGCAGCAAATGTGTGCTCCAAGATGCTCTTCAGAGGTCTTGTTGGAGACGTTGTGCCGGAAATCGCAGCTCATTCACTACAGAACAATGTGGACACATATGTGTGTCGGTATGCATGCAGACTATGTACACACACACAAGAATGCTCTGGGGGCTATAGGCTTGCTATGAGTTTCCGTTGCCTCTCAATTCCATTTTTATCAGAAGCCAGCAGGCTGGAGGATGAGAACTCGCGCGCTATGCCCTTGGGTTGAGGGTTTTGGGGTTGTCCGGGGTTTTGGATATGTGCTCAAAACGGTGGAAAAGGCTTGCAGCCAAGTTCCATGTGGGAATGAGGTGCTCTAAATCCTACCCTGAACCCTAAGCCCGAAATCTTAAACTTATTGCTCCATAGACCATGGGCCTGGGGGTCTGGCTTTGACGTCGTGTTAGAGGCCCCGGGTTTCTAATTTGGGGGCTAGTGTTCCGGCGTGTGGGGTGTGCACTCTAGCTGGGGGCTTCATAACAGTACTAAGCAATGACAATAATATGTAGGACACAGATCCTACGCAGAGGATCAGGGGATTTAGGAAGTAGATTGCAAGCCAGGTTATGATTAGGATAACTCCACTCAAGCTTCTTCCAACCCTGCCTACTTGCTAAGTGCCTTTGGGGATTGCAGCGTGGCCTTTCCAGGTAGGGTCTACGGCGTAAGGCTTGGGCCAGAAGGCGAGGTTGGGGTGCAGTGCTCCACGCCCATATCCAATGCACGACGCCGTCACAACCTTAACCCACCTACCAAACCGTCGGCAAGCACCCCAAAGCTGTAACATATGACCCCCAAACACAATCATAGACGCGTATAGCATGCACTGCCGAGCTGGCAGCGTAGCGCAAAGCGAGGATCAGAAGAACCGCCAGCTTCGTCGCCACATCCTGGCAAAGCTACCGCTACGGAAAGTAGCTGAAGCTCAGCACGATCTTTCAAAGGACAGCGTCCTCGAGCTGTAGTTGCGTATTTGCTGAGTTCCCGAGACAGTTTTTCTTAAACCCTAAACCCTGTGAGTGAAAGCACTGAATAGAAAACTCAACTCTCACGAAAGAGCCGGAAGCGGATGGAAACGATCGAATCTGCACCGACATGGCAGGGCTTTAGCTCTAGGGCTTCGGGTATAGTTCTACAGGAACTCGAAACGTCCCTGAAAGAGGCAACCTGAATGAAGAATATGAGCCTGGTTAGAACATGAGGAACCCGCAATATGTAAAGACCCCTGACGGCTCTTTGCAAGGAGACCCCACGCAGCTTTTCTTTCATGCTCGATGGTGGGAGTTTCGGCGTCGGGGTTTTAAGTTAAAGAGGGCTTTAAAGGATTGTATAGGGTCTGTTGGGGAAGCATTTTCTACACAGGCTTGACTGGAGCTCGCCCAACCAGGTGCCCCGCACCACACCGCACTCGTTGCGGAAACCTTATTGCACCATTTTTTGCCAGAAGCCCAACCGCCAAACTGAAAAGCTGAACAGCGAAATCGCCATTGGCCTTTCAGCTCAAAGCACCCAACAGAACCCTTGACCAACCCCTAAACGGCTTTGGTAGAACCGTGTACCCTCTTGTAGAACCCTCCGGCACCCTGTCGTTCAACTTCTCGGTGATCAACTCGCTCTCGGAAACGAGACTGCACTTCACCTGGATCAGAACAGCGGCCGTGGCCACCTCAGCGTACATCAGCGCGGAGGAAATGCAGCTCAGTTGATTCTGGCTGGACATTTCCTGTCGGCTTGGCAACTCTTGCCCTCTAGTAGGTAGGTAGACAGACAGATAGACGGACCGCCGAAGAAAAAGAAGAGTAGATAGATTGGTAGTGAGGTGGATAGGCGGATAATTCGATAGGCAGTTAGGTTGGTAGGCAGGCAGGCAGGCAGGCAGGCAGGTAGGTAGGCAGGCAGGCAGGCAGGTAGGTAGGTAGGTGGGTGGGTGGGTGGTGGGTGAGTGGGTAAGTAGATAGGAAATCACACAGGTATGAAGACGGATAGACAGATATATAAACATGACAACAAGAATAACAATCATAAATAAGAACTAACACATACACCAAAATGAACATATATATATATATATACTTATAAGTATACATATATATATATATATACACAAGTATATATCTATGTGTGTGTGCATCTATGTTCTTATTCGATCATGTTTATGTACTTGTTTCATTTGACCTTCATTTATATAGCCAGACAGCGCGAGTGTGCGGCATGCACCCAGGACCAGACTCAAGGACAGCCGAGGTCAGCACCATCATGCTGCATTGTGCCTGGGAATGTGTTGATGGTGGGGCTGTGTTCCTCGAACGATAGACTGAAACTCCAATATTGTTCGAGGTGCAGGGTTTGGGGATTCGGAGGCATCTTTCATATAAATAATTGAGTTGACAAGCAGCCCCCAAGCAAGAGCTTCTTGCAGTTCTTCCCTGATGGACATGGGATCCTGTTCTTCATGTGGCAAGTGGATCATGACGTGGACACCTTGCGCCTGGTCGCCCGTCCGGGGGTTCAGGGCTCAGCAACGACAGTCATTTCTTTCGCCGTGGCTGAGATATCGAAAACTTCAAATACCTACGGGCCCGCTGAAAACCCCGCGTGCAGAGTGCCTTCCGTCTGATATCGAGTTGCTGACCGCATTTCCAGATCCAACTAGATGCTGACTCCACAAAGACGCTTGAGCCTCGGATACGCCTGATGAAGGTTATCAGAACCACTAGCAAACTCAAACGACGCTCCAAGTACATCCTACTGCAAGACCTGAACCCGAAACCCTGGCCGTCCGCAATGACACTACATCAATCAAGGCCCTGGGACCCAGTAGGGTGGATCGCGAACGCCAATTTGCATGGCACGCAGACGGCAGCCTGCTCTATCTCTACAGCTCTTAGGATGATGAGCCTACAAGGCTTCTGGCTGGTTTAGGGGACGGAGCTGTCTTCTGCTGCGCAGCCAGCTGTCACAGTTTTCCGTTTGGGACTCCACTGTCTACGCTGTTTTCATTGCTGTCACTTTATAAGATCTTGTGGGAGCTTTCCAAGGCACACACACCCCGCACAAACCCTAAGACAACATAAATTCTGAATCACTATACCCCAGCAAAAGATCTATGAACCCTAACATTCTCTCACGAATTGCACTAATCCAAATTTTGCGGCTTTGGTGCTTCGGGGATTCGGGACGAGCTGAGTTCCGACATCATACGCTCTAGGCTTCTCTCATGATTGATATTGTGACTACTGTTGTGATTTTGGCCACATTTTCGACGGCTCCTCTAACTTTAGACTTGCGGCCAAAGCCAAACGGACGACCCGCCAAGAGCACGGCCATACGATTTCGAGACGGTCAAGGCTGCACGAAACCAGCTCAGACTTCAGAAGCCGATCCGACAAAACCATGAAGTTCTAATGCCACACACAAATATCCACTTAACTGGAGCAATGCGGCCGATAACAATCGTAGAGATATCAAAAAATATGGAACAATCATCAAGACACATTAGGGGGACCAAAGCGGAATGGTAGGCAAACTCGTGCCACAACAAACACCAGGCACTCACCGCCAGCATCGTCCTGCTCATAATCATGGTCAGCATCACCAAAACAATAAGAGGTTGAACTGGCATGCCGTGGAGTGTTGAAATCAAAACTACTTTGTGCCCTGTATTTGCGCTGCAGCCGTACCCATCCACAAGGCTTCGCTCCTGACCCTGCACCCCAGCCGGCCGATGATTTACAGATAAGTCTGAATCCTGTAGACCCTTGCAACCGGCCTATCATCATCACGCAGAGCATCGGAGCGAAGGCCAAACTGCGCTGAACTCCCCCAGCAGAGTTGACGGCCCAGGAACCCATCGTCTGCCGCATGAAATCTGCAGAGAGTCTAGGGATTTAGTGCTTTGTCGAGCTTCAGGTTTTTAGGGCTAGGGTGGGCCTTCAAGGCTTTAAGGTTATATCTTATCATCTTGAGACCGGCTTCCTTGCCTCATGTGGAAACTATTGTAGTAGAAGATGTTTCGAGTAGATTTTGCCATGAAGGCTTCACTAGGCCTAGGCTAGGCATGGGCTTACGGTCCTGTGAGTCTCCAATCTACGACCCCAGAAACCCAAGACCTTTGAAGACATAAAATATCCCAGGCCTATTCCTTAAGGTAGGCCTCTGGGAATGAAGACTCTATGAGATTTCGATTCGAGCGTCGGTAAGCTTCGACTCGGTTGGCTTGGAACTGGATAATGTACGGGCCTTTATAATCAGAATAGGGTCTTGGGGCCCATTATACTCGATGTATATTTTGAAGGAAACCCTAAAGCAATAGTTAGTGGAAATTATTTGGGCCCCCAGATCAAGCCAAGGAGCTGCCGACCACCAGAGCCAGGTAGGCGAGGTAGTAGACAACAGTCCTCAGCTGAGTAGGCAATGCTACTTGGCAGAAGGTCCTTTCCTCAAAAAATCCAGAAGAGCATCTTGGACGGCGTTGCATTGGATTTTCTAGTCTCACCTCTGTCTGTCCACTGTTTCAAAAGCATCCCGCATCACACACACCCCACGAGCCCCCATCCCGAAGAGCAAGCCTCGTCAATCGTGTTAAGCTGCTCTGTCCATGCACTTGCACAGAACAAGCATATAAGTATAAATATCCATATAAACAAACAAATGAATAAGGCTATACAAATGTACTTCGCCATCTATGTAGTTTCTTGACTTTCAATCATGTATGCTTCGGTTTGTACGTATATATGTCTGTATGTGTATGTATATATACATACATACCTATCTATATGTATATATATATATATAAACAAGTGTGTGTAAGTATGTATGCATGCATGCATGTATGTATGTGTGTATGTGTACATATATATATATATATATATTTCAACACATACACACGCGCACACACACACACACATATATATATATATATATATATATATACGTGTGCATATTCATAAGAACACACATCTCCCTCTGTGTACACAATTATATGTACGTACACACATACAAACAAACATACATACATACATACATACATACATACATACATTCATACATACATCCTTACATACTTGCAAACAAAACAAACAAAAACATACATACATTTAAACATACAGACATACATGTACAGACAGGTGTGTGTGTGTATATATATATGTATATATACATATTGTAGTATATACATGCATATACATATATGTACATGCGTATATATATATATATGTAAATGTATATATGTATGTATGTTTGCATCTATGCATATATATATATATATATGTACATGTATATATATATATATACATACATATATATATATATGTGGGCGCGTGTATATACAATCATATAAATACACAGTCTATACAATCATATACAGACTTACTTCTGTTCTTGCAGCAATGGTATTATCAGTTCCGGCTCTTGGCATTGATTCCAAGGTTATCTTGCCTTCGAAATAGGAAATGCGCGGAACTACATAGTAGTCGCGTCGGGGAACACCACATGCCATACGTGTCTTGTGCAGGTTCAAAAGTTTCAGCGTGTATGCCAAGGTAATCCGACCCTTGGTTTGCAATGGGCAATGAATCTCATGCTTACTCTATCTGCGCTTTCCTAGTCTGAGCTATTGCTAGTCACAGTTGTATCAATTTCATTTAAACAATTGATAGCTGCTGTATTTTGTCCTGCATATTAGCATAGCAGTCATTGTACTGGCACTGGTGACTCACTGGTGGTGGCGGTGGTGCTGGTGGTGAACCGAAGTAGGTGCCCTTCCGCTTCATGAGACCCGCTCTTTCTTGACATTTCCGCTTTCCTTACATCTGGCAGTCTTCTGCACCTTTCTTCTCCTGAAAATTCTCGTGCCCATTAACCGCCACGCTATACTCTAACTTCGCCCGGTCACTCAGTAGAAGCGCCTCCACAACAAACAGTGCAAGCCACACTCGTGCGACCAGGAAACTCCTTCCAACCCCCAATCTTAAACCGCAAATCCCAAAAGCTTGACCCTGAAGCCCTAAACACGACAACCTTACACAAGACCCCGTAAACCCTTAACCTCCAAAGCTCTAAGTAATCTAGCCGAAGGTCAGGGTCATAACGCACTTCATGGCTGTTGAGAGGGGAGGGCTCGAGGCAACTTCCGGCGACGGGCCCTTGGACCTCAGAGTTCCAGGCTTTGAAGGGATCATTAGGGTTTAGGATTCAAGGTTTTACGGTCCATAAGAAGTTCTATAAGGGTCGATATCTCCAAGGGCTCGAAAGCCTCCACAAAAGCTCTAAGTCTACAAGGGCTTCTGAGCCCCTATCAGGATTCCATGGGGTCAGGTCGGTGTGTACTAGTATGAGCAAAAAGCACCAAGTCACAAAAGCTTTTACCGGAAATCCTCCATTGCGAAGTGCTTCTAGGATTTACGGCTCCAGCGGTTCTAGGTCTTCGCCGCTTTGGGGTTGCAGTTTATCAACAAGCATCGGAAAGACTTGCACCAAAGCCTCAATGCCATTGACTCAATGTCACACCAGATATAGTACAGTAGCCTTTAAAAGTAACTGAGAATGGGAATGATAAAATTATTCTGACCCCAATGCCGAGGCCTGCAATTCTTCAAAAAAAAACTTCGATCATTGTGCCCAGACCGCCTTTCGTACATTTCTTTAGGTCGTCGGGGTGTAAGGCCAAGGCTTTGGGGATTGAAGGTTGAGGGTTCTCCTCAGGCCCAGACGCCTATCGCTCGCGCATCTGGGGCTGGCCGACTCTTGAAGTTTAGGTTTGGGCTCCGTCGAACCCCACAACCCTCATTAAGTTCTTCAGCGCTAACCCTAACCCCCCAGGTGCCCACTAGAGCCCCTAGGGCCCTATATAGTAGGTACCTGGAGGGTTAGGGTAAAGCTCCAAACCCTAAACCCGAGCTCCTAAGCCGTATTCTAAGCACCCTTACCCGAGGGAATGCAACCTTCAGGTCGCGAGACTCCATCGCTGCAACGCTGAGAAGCACCACAACTGTTCCGACCTGGAGAACGATCTAGGGCCTAAGTCCTCCTTTAAAGGGCCCTTTATTAAGGCTTCTAAGGTCTAGAGGATTCTTTATAAGGGCTCAAAGGTCTAGAGGGTTCTTTAGAAGGGCTCAAAGGTCTAGAGATGTCTAGAGGGTTCTTCATAAGGGCTCAAAGGTCTATACGGTTCTTTACAAGGGCTCGAAGATTTATACGGTTCTTTATAAGGGCTCAAAGGTCTATACGGTTCTTTATAAGGGCTCAAAGGTCCATAAGGTTCTTTGTAAGGGCTCTCAAAGTTCCATAAGCTCGTGAGGCTTTCAGGTTTCGAGGGTGTTCGGGTTGCAAAGTTTCGGCGCGAAACAATTTAGAACTAAGCAGCGGAAACGTCAACAGGCTTGGACTCAGCCTGAGGTTTAAGTAAATGCATGCAGGCAGCATAGATGCAGCCTGTTGTGGCCGCCCAGAAGACACCCAGCGACTGCCGGTCCAATCCCACATTCGGCGAGAATGCCTCGTAATTCAGCGTTGGTCGTCTTTTTCCGAAAAGTTGTCGACACCAGGCAATGTCACACGTCCTCTCTTTATGTCTCTTTCTCTCGCTCTCTCTCTCGCTCATTCTGTCCCCTCCACTTGCCAGTGTCCCTGTGGAAGCCCATGTGGCGCATGCTGACTGCGAATGAAGGTAAACCCGAAGTAGTCGTGTCCAACGTTCATGCTGACAGGCAGCAGGTCCAGCAGCTTCATCACCCAGCAAGCTCGTTTTGGGGAGTTCCTGCTGCATGTCTAGCAGCATGTCCCCGTGTTCTGTACCAGTGAGGACGACTGATGCTAAATTTGCTTCAGCGATCGTACAGTATCTGTCCTGATTGTGGATGACTGCATAGATTGACCGCGCAGCCTGCGCGATGGTGGCAACTGTGGTCCTCAGTCATGCTCAGTACGTGTCTGCATACCATCCGAAGCGGTACTTGATGCTGGCTATTTGTTGACAGCATACATGGCTTGCTCGGGCTCTTCTGTAAGTGCCGCGCGTATACATGGCAAAAGCTGCCCATGGCCTGCAACTTCGTCTGACGTTATGCATGCCATGGGGGTCTTCCCATGTCTTCAATCGAGCACAAAACTGCGCCCAGAACTCACCCTAAAGAGGGTTTTTCGACATGTGCCTGGTCTCCAGTTGCAGCTGCACGGCCCGCAAAGCAATCGCCACCAACAATACGCACAGCATGGGTGGAAACCTGTCCAATGAGCACGCAGTAAAAATGAGGATGTGTGAAACTGTATCAAGCCGGTCTCAAACGAAACTTCCACCATGGTGCTGCAGCGAGGTCCGCCTAGGAAGCACAAGCGGATCTTCTTCCTGAGCCGCAATGTAGGGTGCAGTCACGGAGCCCCACCCACCTATCCGCCAAGCAACCAACTCCGGGCTCGACATCGGTGAAATCGCGCCATAGGGGGGATCCTGCTTGCGGGCTATGTTTTGGAAAGATTCAACCAGCGGAATTGCTAGAAACGTTGAACTCTTCCACCATGCACCAACCAGCAGTCGAGCATCCCAAACGTCAGAAAAAAAACAAATGCGGTCCCTCGCGAAGGTCACTTCAGGTTAGACGCAGTCCTCCATTTTGCGAGATTTGCGCGGCGCGGCCACAATCTCCCGGATGCCACTTTCGACCAGATACGACAACACCAGTGCAAGTGTACCTGGTGCTTGCGTCCGAAAACCGGCGCGTGCACCGATGATGCAATGCTGTCGACAAGATGTGAACACGACCAGCGGGAATCTCTTACGATTTGCGAAGTGGCTGCGAAAATGAACGGAACCACTTTCATACCCGTGCCTTTTTGTTTTGTTGGATCTTGCCAGGAATTCTGAGAAGGCACTGAGCCACTGAAACAACGGATAAGCAACACCACCAAGGCGCAGTGCATGGATGGTCCCAGTGGCTCGCTGATGCCAGTCTGTGCCTGTTGCTGCTGTAAGGAACAAGGGCGGCAGTAAACGCCACATCCCAGATCTTAGGTAAACCCCAGGAAGCCATAACCCGAAATCCGAAACTCTAAGCCCAAGTGGCTTCCACTTCTGACGAAATATTTGTCGTTGCCGGGCCATGCAGGGGGCATTTGGAATCATCTGGGTACATGCTCCTCCTGCTTGTCATTTAAACACACACGTTGGCCTGCATGGTGACGGTGCTCAACACGATGGCGCCACAGCACAGGAAGAGAAAAGCAGTGGCAGTGTGGCGCACACCAACCATTGCAGTGGTGATGGTGTCCTTCCAAACTAGAACATGCAGATGAAGAAGCTGATTGATGCAGTTGGTGCCGATTGCTCAACGGTAGCCTGCCTGAGCTTCGGAGTCACTGTGTCGGACTGACGAGACGTCCGCGATGAATCGAACAAAGCAGGCGAGGGTTGCACCATACCTCATTGCATGCAGCAATCCAGACTTTGAACACCAGAAGCACGCCGTGCGGCAGCTCATGAAGTAGCTCGAGAAACGAGTCCAAGTCGCATGCACAGCTGTGCCCAGATGGGGGGTGCGCCCAATGCATTTCCTGCCAACTGCACCGCACGAAGCCTTGGCAACGCAAGCACATTGTGTCCATACACGTCCGCAGAACACAATGAAACCACCCAAATGCTTCGTTTATCTTACTGATTACAATTACATCACCAGTTACACCCCATAACTACAGCCACAGGCGTCCACGGGCTACATTGCGTGCCAGGCCACCGCGTCCCAATCCTTAGTGCGTCTGCAGCGATAACTCCGTGGCTTCGCTGCAGTGCTTTCGCCACAAGGCCAAGCCGCATTAGTATGGCAATCACTGGGACCAATGACAAAGCCTCCGTTGCCTCATGTCATGACGCAAAGTTCTGTGCGGTACCAAGCTGATGCAACGTCTGTATTTCACGAAATAATAAGAACATGCAGACTGCGCCTTCACCAAGCGGGCTTCGATACAAGCAGCTGCCACCTGCACAGATTATTTGCGTCAGCACAGTCTGATTTGTTTGGTACGGTACGGCACGGCAGCGATGCTCTGCATCTGTACCACTGCAGCTGTTCGCGAAAGTGATCAATGGCAAGCCTCTCTCACACTCGCCACAAACCGGCTCATCCGTAACAGAATGACCTTGGTCGCACCATGATGCCAAACAAATCCTCACAAATAGGCAGTGCTTGATGTGCGGTCACGGTGCTGCCAAGAAAACGCTGAAGAACAAACTGCTCAGCAGCATCGTGCATCGTAGAGCCTCCGCAAATCAGGATACTTGACTGACCTGACTTGCTTCAACTTGCGATCGAATGTCCAACTGGTTGCTTCAGAAATAGCCCGACATGGCCATGTTTGTCACAAGCGGAAACTAGGTTTGCCGACATGACGTGGGCAGCCCGTTGGACACGACTGATACGACATGAAGGCTGGGCATCTGGCCGGCGCGACCGGCACTGTGCTGGGTGCCCCCAGAACTTCATTTCCTGCAGATTGCATAGCCGTTCAACCGGTGCAACCGAAAGATGCACTTACCCTGCGACGTGCACCTGCCTCCAAACGACAAGCGCAAAGCTTCTTCCACGTCTGTGGCGGCGAAGTTCACCTCAAAACAAACTCACCTGACATAGACCTTTCAATATCCTCTTGCTATGTACTGTAATTAATTCATCGCAGCTCCGGTCCGAAACACTGGATATTGCAGGCTCAACGACAAACGAACCTGGCTGCTGTATAGCGAAAAAACAAACACAACGGCACGGCATGTGATTCCATACGACTCCAGCATGGCGACCCGAGTGCTGTGGAACTCAAGGGCAGTGTGTGCTGCTCCAACGCATGCAAATCACACACAACATATTTCTGTTGGTCGGTCTCTGCATCTCACACGGGGAAACAATGGTAGCCTCTGCAGGCTGCGTCCTCTTGGCAATATTCAGTGCAACTTTGGTCGGGCACGACGTTAAGGTGAGAGCAATTAAACTCGGGGTTGGGTTTAAACGTTCCTTGAGCAGCAGTGCAGCAGCAGCAGCAGCAACGGCAAACATCGTGCGAACAAAGGTTGTGATTATTGTTCAAGACCGTAAGACGGAATACAGTTTCCGTAAGCATGTTACGCTAGCATGCTTGCCCACATGCACCCAAGACACCAAATCCATGGCTGGCCACCACTTGCGTTGTCGCGGAGACCGCGGAAGTCTTGAGCCACACATGACGCCAACGAGTTCGCTGCAGGTGTTTCACGATACGCTTGATACAAACACAACAACCAGCACCATTGCTACTACTGCTATTCTTTTTACAATTGTTACTACAACGACTACGACCACAACGACGACGACGACGACTACCGTAGATTTTTAATTGCTCGCGGTATCACCAGTACTGCATCTGTTCCTTTTACAAACGCCGCTGCAGACAAAATGCTGCGGCTTCTTGGCTCATCGGCTGCCGCACGGTTTGGAAACGGAAAACCAGTAGTAGTAATAATAGCAAAAAGTGGTAATAGTAGTGGTAGTGGTAGTAGTAGTAGTAGAAGAAGTAGTAGTAGTAGTAGTAGCAATAATACTAGTAGTGGTGTTAGTCGTCGTCGTCGTCGTCGTAGTTGTATTAATAGAAACATGATGGTCGTCGTCGTCTTGGTAGACGTGATTATCGTCGTCATGGGAATTGTAAGAACCACAGTAGCATTACTAGCGGCGGCGGCAGCAGCGGCAGCAGCAGCAGCAGCAGCAGCAACAGCAGGAACAGTAGTAGTAGTAGTAGTAGTAGTACTAGTAGTAGTAGTAGTAGTAGTAGTAGTAATAATAGTAGTAGTAGTAATGGTAATAGTAGTAGTAGTAGTACTAGTACTAGTAGTAGTAGTAGTAGTAGTAGTTGTTGTTGTTGTTGTAGTCGTCGTTGTCGTCGTCGTAGTATAGTAGTCGAAGTAGTAGTAGTAGTAGTAGTAGTAGTAGCAGTAGTAATAGTGGTAGTAATAGTGGTAGTAATGATGGTGGTAGTAGTAGTAGTAGTAGTAGTTGTTGTTGTTGTAATAGTAATAGTAGTAGTCGTCGTCGTCGTCGTCGTAGTAGTAGTAATAATGGTAGTAATAATGGTAGTAATAATGGTAGTAATAATGGTAGTAATAGTAATAGTGGTAGTAGTAGTAATAGTAGTACTAACAGTAATAGTATCAAGATTTCCAATCGAAAATAATAATGGTATCAATAGTAATAGTAGTAGTACTAGTAGTAGTAGTAGTAGTAATAGTAGTAGTAGTAGTAATAATAGTAATAGTAATAATAGTAGTAGTAGTAGTAGTAGCAGTAGTAGCAGTAGTAATAGTAGTAGCAGTAGTAATAGTAGAAGTAGTAGTAGTAGTGGTAGTAGTAGTAGTAGTAGTAGTAATCGTAGTAGTAGTAGTCGTCGTCGTCGTCGTAGTAGTCGTGGTAATCGTAGTAGTAGTAGTAGTAGTAGTAGTAGTAGTCGTAGTAGTCGTAGTAGTCGTAGTAGTCGTAGTAGAAGTATTAGAAGTAGTAGTAGTCGTCGTCGTAGTAGTAGTAGTAGTGGTAGTATTGGTAAAAATGGTAAAAGTGCTAAGAAGTAATAGTGATAGTAGTACAGGTGGTGGTGGTGGTGGTGGTAGTGGTGGTAGTAGTCGTGGTCGCCGTCGCCGTCGTCGTCGTAGGAATGGGATTTTTTTTCCCCCACGGACCTTTTTGCAAGCATCCGGGCGCGGTCCCAGTGCAGCAGACTCCCCCAACCAACCAAACCCCTAACCATCCCGAGCACGCATCAAGCTCATCCCATGCGGGAGGTGAGCGGAGGTGTTTCGGACGAGTCAGCGAGGACGTCACTCAGGAGAGGCGCCTCGCCATCAAGGTTATGGCGGTGTTGGAGATGGGAAGGTACAGCAAGCTGGCAGCAAATGGCAAAGGAGCGTGCGGCAGCTATGGAGAGGAGCGCCCCACTGCGGCGGCGGGGCACCCCAGCTGACGTCAGTGGGGACACCAGGGTGGTGTCAACTGCGAGTTGAGAGCCACCCCACAATGGAAGTCCATTAGCAGCGCCTGTCATCCTGCCTTGCAACTTGGAGGTTGAGGTCGCGGACCAGCACATTTGTAGCAACAGCTGCGCCGGCTTCACGGCAGACACGTGTGGCGGCCCGTTCAAGCGGCCCACCTCGCTGTCGCAAGGTGCCGGACCGGGGGCAGGCTGCGACATGCTCACCCAACACATCCAACGGGCGTTGGCAGCGGCAGCGGGCTGGGGCCAAGGGCAGAGGAAGTCGGAGGCGGCGGAGCAGCAACACGCGGAAAGGAGTCGATGGCGAGCTCAGGAGCAGTAGGACGCACCGTCAGAACCCTGGCTGCAAACGGGCCCAACTGTGAATCCAGCAGTGCGAGTTCGGCCGGGCCAACGCTGTGGCGATGCTCAGCGATAGCAAAGTCATCAAGGACCCAAGAGGCAAGGCGGTGCCAGCCACGCAAAGCGACCTCGGGTTCAGTGTCGTCGGCTGGCTGCGCCGGGGCCTGCTGGGGCAAGTCATGCAGCCCATGAGGGGGATGCGGAAGCCGGCTGCGACGAGCACGTCAGAGGCTTCGAGCAGGTCCCGGATCGGAGTGCCTGCCGAGAGGTTACGGCTACGGGCATCCAAAGCCTGTGCCAAACCTTGCAGGAAGGGTGCATCCCGAACGGACAGAACGGTGAATGCGTCGGCCCACGACGCCCAAAAAGCAGCTGGCGCGTGCAGCGTGGCACTACGCAGGCCAAGGCCGCCGTGACGCAAAGAAAGCTCTCCAACACGGGAGGCAGCAGGTGGGAGCGAGGAACGCTCTTCAGCACAAAGCAATGCGCTTAAGGTGTCGAGCACCGCCGCATCATGTGTAACTGCACACGCACGGGTGAGCCCGGGCGCCAGCGTCCGCAATGCAAACTGGGCTCGCGGGGCCGCGGTGTACAACAGCAACAGCAGTGCAACAGCCATGCAACCTGCGTGTCACTAATGCGCGGCAACATCTGTCAGAGCTCCCTGTGCCGGGCACTCACAGACTGGAGGTGACTGGCGAGAAACTCCGGCGAACCGAAAGGAGTGTCGGTTGTGGGCTCAAGCGCCTGGTCACCGAAACACACGCGACCGTCAGACTGGATATCTTGCAGGCCGTCAGGGGTGACGCCAGCCGCATTCCAAACGGCCGTTCTGGCGACATTGAGATGCAGCCGTGTGTGGCGCGCGAGGTGTGACTCGAAGCGCCGAACAACGCGAGGATGGTGACATCGTCGAGGTAGGCAAGGATGCGTTCACCTAGATCCTCGCGGATATCCTGCTGGAGTGCCCAGCGGGCTCGCGTGCTAAGGCCTCTTGCAGCAAAGCTGTCCAATTACCCTGCATGAACGATTGGAACCGTGCCAACAGAACGGGTTTCTCAACTCGAGCTCCACCTGCGGGCCGATGAAGGAGCATGCGGGGCAAGAACAACCACAGCTTCCAGGCTCTGACCAAGTGCATGTCGCCGACGAGTCAGCGAGGACGTCCCTCAGGAGAGGCGCCTCGCCATCAAGGTTGGCGGTGTTGGAGATGGGAAGGGACAGCAAGCTGGCAGCAAAGGGGCGTGCGGCAGCTATGGAGAGAAGCC
>CAJNDV010032637.1:0-36495 GCA_905221635.1 Symbiodinium sp. CCMP2456 | reverse complement strand
AGCAGCAGTAGTGGTGGTGGTAGTAGTAGTAGTAGGAGACATGGTGGTGGCAACCAACCTCGAAGCAGAAAGCGACTAAACGGAACACAGAACCCGAGGCCCCTCGCCCTGCCCCAACACACACCCAAGCAAGCTAAGCAAGCCCCCTAGCCAGCCAAAACTCTGCTTTAGGCCTTTAGGCAAGCACCACGTCTCTAGACAGCTTTGGCCCCCAAGGCCTTAAGTTCTGCATTTTCGTTAACCCTCAATCCCAGGCCCCAACGCGAATCCGTTCCTGCACGCAGAAACCCTCAAAAGCCGTTTGGTACAAAACGACCCCAGAGACTCCAAAGCACCTGGATTAAGCGCTTCAGGGTTCAGGGTTTAGGATACTTTACAGCCAGTGAATGATACCCGAACTGCAAGAGTACTCATTTTGCAGTCTCAAGCCTCGACACCTTCAACCCTAAAAACCTAAACCCTGGGAAATGGGAAAGCAGCTCCCGAAGTCGTGCCACGAGGAGTGGCTTCAGCGATATGGAGAACCCACATGCACCTCGAGTCTTCGAGAAGGGCCGGCGCGTAAGCCTTTTGGAGGTGTGCGTCTGGGCTTTCGGATTCTTTGAAGATATCTTTTATGGTACTATACGGGCTCTACAGGAGGTTTGTAGGTCTTAAAGTGAGGCCTAGACGTTTGGGCAATCTTGCGAACTAGGTTGCGGGAGGACTGGATTCCTGTGGCCGCCACAGACCGGCGAATGTTCCGGGGTGTTGATCGTGCCCCCGTTTAATATAGAAGCCTAAATGTGTTCATGTTGAAATGTTGCATGGTGACGAGTCTCCCAGATTGCTAGCTTCAGCTAGCTAGCTTCATTGTCAACAGAGTGGAGCTCATCTCCACCACCGCCGCCATCGTGTCGAGACATTTAGTGCCAGAATCACCTTGGGCCTTTCCTTCCTCACCTTCATCGCTGGTCTGCATGGTTTCATCACACATCATCTCGATCGTCTTCATCACCATCATGGTTAGCACAATCATCATCATCGTCGTTATCGTCAACCACCATCGCATCCTTCTTCATGTTGGCGCGCGTCGAGAGGTTTAGTCATTCTCCAAAGCAGGCAACAGCCGAAATGAACCAACGTTCACGAAATTTTGCCATCGCTGCCAGCTCTGAGACCGACTGTCATTCTTCCCTTCCCTCCATCCAGCGATGATAGAACAACGTCGATGCTGGTGATGACGATGATTGTGTCGATGATGATGATAATGATGATGTTGTTGTTGTTGATGATGATTGTGATTTTGATCACGGCGATCGTTGTGATAATGGTCAGGTGATTGAAACGAAGAGGTTTCTGATACCGCTGTTGATGCTGATGATGAACAAAGGACGATTGAGGGTAAGGGGGTGATCTGTGTCTTTTTGTTGTTGCGTTATTCGTGTTTTTCTGCTTTTGTCCAGGAATGGCTGCCCGTACCCAAGTTTTTGGGTAATCTGTGTCTTTTTTTCTTGCGTCATCTGTGTCTTTTGTTTTTCCGTTGTCTGTGTCTTGTTTTGGGTTTCGCTTTCAATCTGAATAACTGATCCATGTCTGTCTGCTGAACGCTCCTCCTTGTGGCCGGGCCTTCGAAATGCTCTTTTGGAGTGCAAACCTTCCAGTGGCCGGGCCTTCAAAATGCTCTTTTGGAGTGCAAACTCAGTACGCGGAACCTTCTTCCTTGTGAAACTGCTCTTTTTGAGTGCAAAGTCCATACGCGAAGCGCTCTTCCGGTACCCGGGCCTTGAAAGTGCTCTTTTGGAGTACAGACTCAGTACGTGGAAGGCTCTTCGCAGTGGCCGGGCCTTGAAAGTACTCTTTTGGAACTACAAACTCCGTGCGCGGAACGTTCTTCCGCTGGCCGGGCATTGAAACTGCGCACAACACCAGTATGCCGAACACTCTTCCAATGGCCGGGCCTTCGAGATGCTCGTTTGGAGTACACACTCAGGGAACGCTCTTCCAGTTGCCGGGCTTTGAAAATGCTTGTTTGAAGCACAAACTCAGTACGCGGAATGCTCTTCCCAGGGGTTGGGCTTTCAAAATTTTCGGGAGACGTTCTCTGTCGATCGGAGATCTCGCCGATAACACCGCCCAAGTCGCGCCGCACGCGCACACACACACACACACGGAGATATTCAGTCGACATTGAGTCGCTTTAATCTGACCGTTTCCGATGGGGATCTTCAAGTGAACGAGGAAATATTGACCTTAGGAACCTAAACCCTGAGAAAGACAGCTTAAGTTCACATTCTCACGCAGATGTTCACTGAGTCCTTCCAGGTTCTCGGCTTAGCCTGGTTGCCACGCAGTTGAAAAAGGCAGGTACGTGATCCCAACGTCCCGGGATCATATCTCACTGAGAAGACAGGTGTCTTCGTTGGCCTGAGTCCTGTTTGTGAGCCTCAGGCCACCTGCTTCTAAAATTGTGCAATCGACAGGTCCTGACCCATTCCCTTAGCTTAGAACCAGGGTGTACACACACACACCGTGCACACAGGGGGAAAGCGTCTTGGGATCATGGACCTGAATCCTGACTCAGTCAAGGCTATGCGGAGTCCTCACTTCAACGATGGTGCATGCCGCTGCACTCATGTTCGCCGGTCAGTCAGAGAACGGTCAATGAATCTCCGGCATGGCTTGAGCATGACCCGGCACCATTGAAACGGCAGAAAAACATTCATGTCAACGTGCATCGCACTCCGCGACCCTGTTCCTGTGTTCAACGTAAGATCTGAAAGCAATGCAAGCAACACATGTTCTGCGATAGAGTCCGACATCTCAGAGATGAACACAGTGACGCAGTTAATGAGAGAGAGAGGGAGTCCTAGTCAAAGCATCGCTGTGAACACCGACGAAACACAGTGTAAAGATTTTATCCGTATGCGCAAAGCAGCCGACATGCCCGTTGAATCCTACAGATGTTGGTAACAGTCCTCCTCAAGAAAACATACATGCGGTCCGTACCACTTGTGGCGTTCTTCCTGAGCGTTCGAGTGTCTACGGTAACAGCATTCTCACACCATTGGCACTGATGACGGCAGCGAACAGGTCCTTCTGAAAAATCGAAGCCTCCTGCTGAGAATGTCCCAGATCTGCCAAAGCAATTCGAGCAGCTGTAGTGCGGATGCCTGGTTGATCCTCCATTTTGTATCTTGCATCATCAGTCTGTCCATGGCTAGCTACACGAGAGGTGAAGAGAACTCATTGTATATCTCGATCAGTCGCTGCAGAACTGAAATTGACTGCGCAACCCTCGGTGTCCTGACCTAACAGTGCTTCAAAAGAACATGCATGTAGCATGCAACACCGGCCGCGGTCCTGTTCCTGTTTCCAACGCCAAATCAGCACTGCAATGACGCGCTCTTCTCTCATGATGCTGTCCTGTATATGCACTTGGCTTAGCCTCTCAGACTGTTTGATCACATGCTGTACTAGTTTAAGCGTGCTGGAGAAACGTTTTGGGGGTCCCGGCTTCTCTTTCACGAGTCGGTCTCCTTGTTTACGCAAAAAATTAAGTATGAGCTGTGCTCGGTTTGGGATGTAGAAGTCATCGTTGAGCACCTTGGTGGCTTCCATACGTTGAGGAAACTACTTCTTCGGGCATGGAATGAACCTGTTTCTCGCCCCACCCTTGTTTGTCCTCATCGAGCATGCGGAAACGATGTTTCTGTACTGATTGAGTGGGTTCCTCTTGCGCCGCCGGTGGTGTTGTCAATGGGGGATTGGCTGACGAGGATGCTACACCTGGTTGATTGAAAAGTTCGACTGGCCTGTCCGAGGGCAGCTCGACCTCTTCCTCTGAGTTGGTCAAGGACAATCGTTCAAAGTCGGTTCCAATGGATGCTGAGTTGGGCTCAGGCTCATAATTGGTGCCGATGGATTCTGAGTCGGGTTCAAACTCCCGACCGATGTCCATGTACTCCGAGTTGAGCTCAAAATCGTGACTGTCCATCGACGCTGGATCAGCATACACGCTGGACAAGAAACCATTGTCTGAATCAGACATTATGTGTGCTGCTGAGTACAGAACTTGAGCGCGAACCTACGTCAAGAAAACAAGTCATGTCCACTGTCCTTCTTGAAGAAGAAGAAGAGGAGAGAGAGAGAGAGAGAGAGAGAGAGAGACAGAGAGAGACAGAGACAACGCAACTCCGAAACTGCATGTTTCACTGCATGAAGCGGATGCCGACAGAATTTAAAAAGATGATGTGCAATCTGTACGAGACATCGACGAGAAAAACCTTGGCCTTGGTAGATTTCAATTAAGTCCTCCACCTGTGGCCGTATCAGTCGCATAGGTCGGGTGAAACCTGAGAGAACATGCTCACGTCTGCCCACCGACTGCAGGTAGGGAGCACCGTGGCGGGTGGAGTGTTTAACATATATGACGAACCCCACTGGTCTGGCGTGTTTAAGGTATACGATAGCAGGAATCGCCGAAGGGGTGTGTTTAGATATGTATGAAGCACCGGAATCGCCCAATCGGGGGGCGTGTTTAAGGTACATGATAGCCGGAATCGCCAAAGGAGGGGCGTGTTTAAACATATATGATAAACCGGAATCGCCCAATGGGTGATGTGTTTAAGATGTATGATGAACCCCACTGGTCTGGCGTGTTGAAGGTATATAGCAGGAATGGCCAAATGAGGGGCGTCTTTAAAAATATATGATGTACCGGCATCGCCCAATCGGGGGGCGTGTTCAAGGTCTATGATAGCCGGAATCGCCAAATGAGGGGCGTGCTTAAGATATATGATGATAAACCGGAATCGTCCAATTGGAAGGTGTTTAAGATGTATGATGAACCCCACTGGTCTGGCGTGTTTAAGGTCCATGATAGCCGGAATCGCCAAATGAGGGGCGTGTTTAACAATAAAGAATGAACCGGCATCGCCCAATCCGGGGGCATGTTTAAGGTCTATGTATGATAGCCGGAATCGCCAGATGAGGGGCGTGTAAAAATTTATATCATTCGGCGTGTCTAAATTTAAATACACATGAAGATACATGAAGAACCGGAATCGCCCAATCGGGCGGCGTGTTTAAGGTATATGATCGCCGGAATCGCCAAATGAGGGGCCTGTTTAAGATATATGATGAACCGGAATCGCCCACTCGGGGGGCGTGTTTAGGATATATGACGAACCCCACTGGTCTGGCGTGTTTAAAGCACATGATAGCCGGAATCGCCAGATGAGGGGCGTGTTTAAATATATATGATAAACCGGTATCGCCCAATGGCGGGGTGTGTTTAAGGTATATGATGAACCCCACTTGACTGGCGTGTTTAACGTATATGATAACCGGAATCGCCAAATGAGGGGGGCCTGTTTAAGATATATGATGAACCCCACTGGTCTGTAAGTTAGTTATATCAGTTTTTTAGTGTTTAATGGATATTATTCGTGTTTTACAGTTTTGTTACGTGGTTTTGTATTTTTCAGTATTGATTTTTTATTGGATTGTTAAGCTGATATCTGAAGCGAAAGAAAAAGGGCGCAGATAACCCAAAAGAACAAACGGAAATACCTTAGTGATGAGCCCGAGACGTGATAGGTCCCATCAAAGCTATAGGATAATCAACCTGAGTGGCCATGAAGAATGCAGTTTTTTTAAGAATGAGGGGGGGAACGCGTTTGGGATGTATGATGCGCCGGAATCGCCAAATGAGGGCGAGTGCATAAGATATGTTATGAACCGGAATCGCAACTTCATATACGTCCTAGTTTTTTTTACAAGTTCTTGTTTTTGAAAAGTTTGTATGTGTGTTTTTCTGTTTACAGCTGATTTTCTATTGGATTTTGGAGTTAAGAACCACACCTTAAAAGGAAAAAGACGCAGATAAAAGACAAAAACGACGCAAATAACCCAGTGGTTTGCTAGAAAACCAGCAGGTACCAGATAACAGCAAACAAAGACGCAGATAACCCAAAAAATAAAGACGCAGGTTATTGAGTGATCTCCGAGAAAACGCAGTAGGTGCCAGACAAAACCCCCCCAAAAAAATGCAGATAACCCCAAAAATAAAGACGCTGATAACAGAAAGAAGACGCAGATTACTGTTTCCCCCGGTTGAGGCCGATGTTTTCGCTCATCACCAAGAAGCTGCCATACCGGCGATGGTGGTGACGGACATGATGAAGAAAAAGAAGATGATGATGATGATGGTGGTGATGATGATGATGGTGATGGTGATGGTGATGATGACGATGATGATGATGGAGGTGATGGTGATGGTGATAGTAATGGTGGTAATATTGTTGACGAGGGTGATGATGAGGATGAGGATGACCGTCATGGACAAAGCAACAACAACGGCAACAGCAACAACACTTACAGTTCTACAACGACAAGTACAACTACAACGCAACCACAGACAGCACAATCACAACAACAACCACGACAATGTCGGCATCAATGCCCATGTCAACATCAACATTAGCATTAACGAGAGCAATTTCGAGATCAACATTAACATATCGAGTCTTGGAAACCGTAACATTTCAACTGCCCGAACGCCGAACACCCGAAAGCTCTTCGGCACGACGACCACTAGTAGTAGTAGTAGTAGTAGTAGTAGTAGCAGTAGTAGTAGCAGTAGCAGTAGCAGTAGCAGTAGCAGTAGCAGTAGCAGTAGCAGTAGTAGCAGCAGTAGCAATAGCAGTAGTCGTCGTCGTCTTGCTGCTGCTGCGGCTGCAGCTATTTCTATGGCTATTGCTGCTGGTGCCGCCGCTGTCACCGCCACGACAACCATTTCAAACCTACAACGGCGGTAGCAGGAACATGAATTCGCAACAATGGCATAATCAGCACAACTAAGACCCACAAGAACGGAGGTGCCATTATTTTTACACTCGCATGGGTGCCACGATTGCCACGGTTGGTTTTGATGTTACGCTCTCTTAGCCTGGACAGCCTCAAGGCATGTGACGCTGCTTAGGATTGACGTTGCCATGTGCCCATTTCCTCAACAGGTGTGCCCTACAAGTCCTGATTGGGCGAAAGAAGTAAGCCGTCAGGAATCCGATAATATGGAAGCCTAAATAATTGCAATACAATTGTGGGGGGTTCCTTATTATAAGCATAGTATAATGTACCCGAAAACCCTATTCTAATTCTAATTATCAAGGCCCGTACAGTACCTGGAACTCCTCCAAGCTCGAAATCCCCGAGCTTGAAGCCCCCGACAATCATGGACAGCTCAGTTTTCCCAAAACATTAGGGTTTAGGGTTTAGTGTTTTCAACTTTTGCTGAAAGACAGTCAGAACACGAATTGAAACTTGGGAGGCTGCGAAGAAGCACGTGACCATGCAACTGGTGGCGCAGGTACCTTGTCATGCTCAGCGTTCAGGTTTGCGGACGGTGCATGGCTTGGGCCAGTAGATTGGGATGTACTCTCGGCCGGTGGAGCTTGAGGTGGTATGCTAGTATTTCTTGCGCAAACTTGCTGAACCCTCATCTCCGGCTAAGTAGCCCCTGAGGAACGATCCGAACTCTCTTGCTGACAAGAGCAGGAGCTGTGTGTGACTGAGGCCAGCCAGCACATGAAAGCAGTTGAAGATGTGGCTTGGTACGACATGTTTGGAATTTGTGCTGGGGCGCTTAGAGTCGCTGTTCATAGTAATTGTTTGGCCTTTCAGGCTCCTCTCCAGCACCGAGCAGCAGCAGAGACCAAGGACAAAACCACCAAACCCTCGGCCTCAAAGCTAAAACCTATCCAAGACGCAAAGTGAGTCTTGATCTCAAAACTTGCCTAGCCAGTGGGTGCACCGAAGCCGAGCCACTTGCAAGTAGAGTAAGCACCATACGTACTTGACACTAGATTCGCGGTTAACATGTCAGAGCCAGAGCAGCAATAAGTGCAGTAGCTCTTTCCATCAGAACCTATAGGAAACGTATGCTTCTTCCGGAAGCCCTCGTCCGCAACCCCGTGTAAGAGTTTTAGGAACCCCATGACGCCCTTGACAAGCTAGACTTACGAAGCTCTTCACCCGTAAACCCCGGCAAGAGTCGAGGAAACCTTGCGAAGCACCCTTTTCCTGAATAGCTTAACCTTAACCCTCTGTTGAATACCAACACTCTAATCTTCACCGAAAACCCTAACCCCCCGCACGAGCCTGAAGACATCTGAAGACCCGCCACAAATCCCTGCAAGAAAGCTCTAAAACTCTACAACACCCTTACGAAGCCCAAGTCAAGCTGGAATCCTTGTTATAAGTTATACAACCTTTCCGCTGATAGACATGGTGAAACCCTTTTCAAAGCTCTGTTTCTCGCGTGGAATCCTTGACGAAAGCGGCCGGTCTAGCGTCTGAGGCCCGCGCCAGGCAAGCAGCCCGACCGAGAAGGGATCCACCGATGCTATTTCCGCAAGTTGTAGAATTAGGCTTTGGGGGTATGGAGACTTTGTAAGGGCTGACCTGCATTCCCATTCTTCTCAGCTGATACTCAACACAATACTGTCTCTTGTATGGCTTCTACGACGACAGCGTCGGCTTATTTCGACCACTACAGCGACGGCGACGGTGACGACCCCACAACGACCACAGCGACCGTGAGAACCACGACGATTGCGACGGCGATGGCGATAACGACGACGACAACGACTACCGCTACTACTACTCTTACTTCGTACTGCTAGTTTGCTCAGCAACCCTGTACTGCCGCTACCTTCATGGATAGCCGCTAGGTGTAAGCTGTTTGGTTTCTTAACGGGCTGGAGCTTGGGCATGGAAGTTGTGCTTCGTCTGGTCCAGGGCGTCGGCTTCGAAGTTTCAGTCTTAAGAAAGCTACGTTTCAAGTACCCCATGTGGTCATGAATCATAAGAAAAGTAGCTATGGTTCCTTTCTGATGATGAGCGCGGCGATGATTAAGGTGGCGATCCTGATGTCGATGATGGATGATGCTGGAGATAGTGGGAAGTTGATGTTGATGGCTACGATAGCTTGACCTTCTTTAGGATAGGTGCACGAGCAAAGCACCTTATTTGAGCTGTCTTAGGGCAGGTAGCTTGCAATCCGGGCTGAAAGGCTCAAGGCACAGCCGCATGCTGAAGGCCTCTTGGCGCATGCGGTCGGAATTTTCTGCTTCGATATTGCTCTTCATTACCGCACAGTCAGCACATCAAAGTGAGATGAACAGCATACTATCCATCTCTATATCTAGCCACCCCGGCCATCCAGCTCCCACCCGTCTACCTATCTAACGATCTATCTATCTATCTATCTATCTATCTATCTATCTACTTCTCTGGCTATCTATCCATCTGCCTGCCTGCCTGCCGACCTGCCTTCCTTCCCTGCATACCTCCCTGTCTGGCCCACGTTTCTAGCTATCTGCCTGCCTGCCTGCCTGCCCGCTTGCCTAGCCAGTTATCCATATACCTTTTCGTTTGTCTGTCCCTCTCTTTGTATATATACATCTGTCTATGTCTCTCCCTATCTCTATGTCTATCTCATCTCTGTCTCCATCCTTATCTCCATCTCTGACTTTGTGGGCAATCTATCTTCCTTGATTCAGATACAGATACTCGTAAACATGTAAAAACACAAGCATGTGTGTTCGTATCTACACAGATACGAATATAAGGGTAAGTATAAGTAAACATATGCGGAACTACTTTCCAAGTTTGGCATTCTTATGCGGCTTTTTCCTTGGCCACGTTCTTGAACTCACGAGCCCGAGATTCGCTACCCAAGCAGCCTTACAAGTAGATGCACCTCATTGCGAGCATCTGACTCCTAAGTCCCAGATCCTACCTACATTCCTAAAAAGAAAATGTCCAAACCCGTCAATCCTAAATTCCAAGACGAAATCTAGACCCATATCTTGATTCCCAGGAAGCAGGACTTGCGCAGCTATGATACCAGGCCGGTTCGAGGCTCCTTGGCAGTGGTTCAGTTCAGGGTTTGTGGTGTACCAAGGCAGCCTAAATAGATGCCCATACAATCCCTAATGGTTCCCCATTATAGTTATAGCGTTACAACGGAGCCCAAAACATATTCTAATCATTAAAGCCCCTACATTCAGAGGTTTAGGGTTTAGGGCATCCTCAAGTTTGGCTTTCTGGGCCCTGGTGTTGAGCTGTTGGGTTCTTTATCCAGCCTTCAGCATGTTTACAGCACGAACCTTAAGCAAAGAATCCCTCGTTGAAAGAAGAATCAGCGTTAAGGGGTTTAAGGAGAAAGTCTATAATATAGCATCCTCAAGCACCCTTATCCCTGAAGCCCTAAACCTCGTTTTACATGTGAGGACACTCTAGGGCATGTTTTATTGGTAGTATCTGGTCGTATTATTATGTCGGGATTTCAATGTCCTATTTCTTCACGGAGATCCTGGCGAATGGGTCGTTGAAGAACGCTTTGGGGCTTTGGGTTTGGGGGTTTGAGATAGAGGCTCTGTAGGTTTACAGCTTTGGGGTTGTAAGGTTTAATAATAATACATTGTAATTGTGCTGCGGCCGGTAAAACTGACAGGAGCAGAAGGTTTGAGAGGGTGTATTTAGCATGCAACACTTGTGGTGGGTAATCCCTAAGGATCCAAAGGATCCAATACAGTAGTTAGGTGCTGAGGTTTAGGATGTAGTTATGTAGGTTACTATTTTGGAGAGTAAATGATTATTAGGTACTTGGAACTTGGACCCTTAGGTAGTTACCTGGACCATCCAAGCTTCCCTGGTTCAGCAAGAGCGTGAGCTTGCTCGTCAGGTAACTTAGATGATAGATTCTCTGCCTGAGTCTTGAACCTCCATTAACAAAGTCGCGAAATCTTCGGCCGCTGAATGACGATGATGATGAGGATGATGATGCTGATGATGATGATGATGACAATAGCGATGGCTATGGCCAATAGGATGATGCTGGTGAATGCTATGAGTTTTACTTTTGCCTTAGATCATTATCGTGACTACTCTTCCGTTGTTGCCGACACTGTTGCTACTGTTCGCACTGGGTCTGTTGTGTTTACATAGTCTTGTTTCTTTGTCGACACTTCACTATTATTGCTCCCGCTTTGCCATTCTGTGCTGTGCAGGACAGGACGCAGTACCTCTAAGACCTCTTCGTTGAATGAAGTCACTTTGCGGCTGCGACCCCAATTTGCTGAACCCTAAACCCTAACCCTAAACCAACCAACCCGAAGCAAAAGATGGGCCCCGCCCTGAACCCTCAAACACTCGAGAGCCAAGCAAGGCTCCGACTCCCCTCATCTTCTCGCTACAGTTACTAGTTAGGGCTTAGGGCGCAGGGTTTACACTTTAGGGCTTCAGGTTCAAGGGCTACATGCTACATGCATAAGCCCGAAACCCTGCAAAAGTGTGAAAAGTACTTCGAGGCTATGCGCAGCAACATGTCAATGTGCGACAAGCTCCCGGATCGAATGCTTGGCACAACGACACAAGGGACGACAGCCTTTTCGGCAGCAGTGTTGTTTTAGGGGCTAGGGTTTCATTTTGAGGTGTTTAGGAATTCAGGGCTGGGCTGTGTAAGCTGTGGGGTATTGGTAGTTGTGGGTCTGTATTTAGGCTGAGCTTGTTGGAATTAAGGCTTTTGCCTGCAAGGGCCATCCTCAATTCCTTCTTTTGTTAGGAATGTTGTTTTGGGTTTGCAGTGATGGGCCGTGGAAATCTAGATGTTTATGTACTGGGCTGCTTTGCTTTCTTGCGAGCACAGCGGCATCGTCACTCCTCAATGCGACCCACAGTGTCGTCGTCCTGTCGCGCGCGCACCGTTGGCTCTGCAACTTGGGCCGCAAAGGGGAACCCTACTGACTCCCCAGACACTGAGCCCCCAAACCACAAAATGCGAGAAGGCCCCGAGACCCTCATAAGTCTTAGACACTGAAGCTCAAGTACTAGGCCAAACTTCTTGAACTCCCAAACAACGAACGCAAGAATCTCGAGGCCTACCATTGCTACTACTGCGACAACTACTTCCAGAACAACAACAACAACAACAACAACCTGACTTCGTCAACCTCGCGTCCGTCAAAAGGCAAGAGAGCAAGTTTTTCCAACTCGGCACGATTCCGATCATCCAAACCCCGGAGGTCGTACAAGAAAAGAGGAGGGAAAGTTAGGCCGGTCAATGTCAATGCCATCATCGACAGCGACGACCGATCAACTGAGTTGGGTTTTGCCAAGCACGTTGCAAGAATCAAAGCGCAAATGATCTTAGACATGCTTCACAATGATGAACCGGGTGATCGACACGTGCATATCAGGATTCCAGGAACTTCCAGAGTCAAAGACATTGTCCATTACGACAGTGATGACGAGATCATGGAATGGAACCTGAATGCAGCAGATAGTGGCAAATCCTTGAAGAATGATGCGGAAATATGCATGGTTCAGCCTACGTGGATAAGATCGAAGATGATATTCCTCATGGTTACAGGATGTGGTCACGATATGTCACGATCTTGTTTCTCAACACAAGGTGGGCAAGCATGACCTTGAGACGCTCGTGAGTCAGGAGCCCATATCATTCCAAACAGCGAATGAGGTGACCGACTCTGATATGATTTCCAACTTCCAGACGGAATCATAAGGAGCCGATCAATGCCTACGTCCCACCATCAGTTTTATCTGTCGGGAACCAGTCATGATCAACTCTGAAGGGGAACGCATATCTCTCTTCGTACACGGCGACATTCCGTATGTTCGAGCAGGAAGTAAAAGTCTGTCGCTCACGAGGACAAAGAGGCAAGTGCAATCAAGACGGTGTTCGACCATCGATCATCAACCTCTACATCTTCATCTCATGAGACAGCGGTTGTGGCCGAAGCAGTGCCGGGTGAAGAGGAACGAGAAGGGGAAGGTGGCTTCATCGAAGCATCTGACCCTGAACCCGTCCCTGACGAAGTTCCTGCTGAAGAAGTTCCCGAGGCACAAGCAGGAAGACCTCCTGATCCACCTGAACGTGTACGAGAAGATGACGATGAGCGAGTGATTGAAGCTGAGGGTGAAGACGCATCAGTACGGAAGGCAAAGATTGGAACGCTCAAGGCCGAAGCCAAGACGCGAGCCCCACTTGTGTACGCACAGGTACAGGAACCCGTACTGCAAGGCATGCATATGCGCGAAGATGAAGCACTATCACACGGTATGTGGAGCCTTCCAACGAGAGTTGAAAGCTTGGGGAGATCTCATCACATTCGACTTCCTCGACATGCCCCAAGCAGCTGACATGGGAGTGGGAATATATGACGAAGATCGTGAAATCCTTGTCGTACGTGATGTTGCGACACAAGTCACAGCGGCAATACCGACAGAGTCAAGACGTACGGACCAGGTCGTTGACGCTCTCCGGAGAGTCATAAGCAGACGCAAAGTTCATCTCGCCTACAGCGACGCTGCCCCCGAGCTCGATGCAGCTATGGCACAACTTCGGACACCAATCGACCATTCTTTTCCAGGCTTGCCGAAGAACAATTCTTTTGCGGAAAAAACGAATCAAATCGTGATCAATACGGTCGCGACTTCGTTGCTGCATGCCGGATTACCAGCACAATATTGGCCCGCTGAACTGTGTTGTCCACAACCTCAACATCGACGATGTTCTGCATGGAAGCGTATGACAGGTGAGGACTTCAAAGGCAAGGCCATCCCGTTTGGCGCGAAGGTTTTCTTCAAACCGACGGACGCAAGAGAAAAGACTTACACAGGAAAGTTCGACCCCAAAGGAATCCCTGGTATCTTTGCTGGGTACATCATCACATCGGGACAGAAATGGTCACGAAAGTAACGAGTTTGGGACATGGCGGAGTTCGCTCACGTGAATCTGTCCATGAATGCTGCAGTCCTCAGACGATTGGCACAACCTTACGCGACCGAAGTGGCTGTCTTGCCCGAGGAGATTGTGTTTCCACTGAGGGCGGAGTACGAGAGGATGAACGCAACTATTGAGGGTCTGAAACGCATTGCTGACTTGCAAGGCAAAGAACTCAAAGATGATGCGGATGATCAACCACCTCATGATGGAGGAGATGATGATGACGACGATGGTCCACCAAAAGGAAAGCCACTAGAACACGAACCGCTCGAGGACATGTCAGACTATGTTCCAAGTGAAGCAGAGAATGACATGCCTGCCGACGAGGGGTGCGATCGCAAGGTTTTGGATGCAATTGGTGATTCGATTCTTGATCAAGCCGGACGTGATGAAGGTGTAAGCAAACACCCAACATCGTCTACCGTTCCCCCGGAAAGTGGCCATAGGGTTGACCATCTAGGCCACGACGAAGTCGGACCATCTGGGAGACTTATCCCTCAACGACGAGGGTGAGGCGTGCAAGATCGACAAGAGAGGTGTTCCTTACAAGGTAAGAAGTGATGGACGTCGGAGAGTTCCTACTCGTCGTCCCATCCACAGATTGACGCCTGAAGAATGGGATGCGCTGGGTGTTAAAGCTCGTGCAGCAGCCTACAAGAAGGACAAACGTGAAAAGGCCAAGGCTGCAAAGAAGGAACGGAAGAGAGTCGCAGTGGGCAGAAAGGTGTTCAACGATCTCATGAACAACATGGTGTTCCCCAAGATAGTGCCGTCGTGCGAAGAGATTGATTTGCAACTCGACGTTTGACACGCACGGGTGGATGGGAATGGGCACAGGACAACATGGATCAGGCCGCCCAATAAGACTTCTTGAACGATGTGACGCCTGCCATCAGCCCTGACATGGTGTTCCATGATGATTGGATACCGGCCATGCCGTGTACCACTTCCATACCTCGTGATCATCGCACCAAGAATCCACAGGTGAAGCCGTATTTCAATGCCATGGTTATGCGACCCGTTACACGGAAGGAGATGCTATCGAATCCCAAGGCCATGGAAGCGTTCATGAAGGAGTGGAAAGCACTTTGGGACCAAGAAGTATTCGACTTCGCGCGGACGCGTGAGTATGACGAGGTAGTGGCTGGGGAAAAGAATAAGGACGAAAAGATCCACATGGCCAGGGTCGAAGATGACCCAGCAAGAAAATTCAAAGGGCGAGGAGTGCTACTGGTGATCAGGTAAACGACCAGAACAGGGAGGCAGCGCTATTCCAAGATCTGGAAACCCCCCTGCAACGTTCGATGCGCCGAGGTGGGCGGACTATTACGGACGCTTGTTTGGGAACGACGTCCAGATGGCTGATGCTACGCACAAGCATATATCCAAGCGAAGCTGTCAGGTGTTCCACGTTGGGTGGAACTTCCGGACGAAGCTTGGCACCCATCGGCGAACAAGCGCAAATTCCGTCGCCCCGTATGCCGTTTGGTTAAAGCATTATATGGTCGTCCACAACATTGCCACACAGCAGTGCAGAAGGTTGGGTTCAAACCAATTGGCGAAGAGTGGCCGTCGCTGCATTTTCATCCTGCCATGAAGCTATTGCTTGTGATCTATGTGGACGACCTCAAGATGGCCGGTCCCAAGGAACAATTGGCGAAAGGATGGGATATGCTACGACGCGATCTGCGTCTTGAGGAAGAAACGCCATTGGGCTTGTACCTAGGTTGTCGGATCTCCATAGGTGAAGCAGAATTGCATGACAAGACCAGGGTGCAAACTGTCACCTATGACATGGGAGCGTACCTCGACATGACACTCAAGAAGTACTGTGATGTTACTGGGTTCGATCCGAGCAAATTCAAGTCTGTACCGTCGCCCAGTCCTGCAGAGGAGACTAAGCATCACCCTGCACGAGCGCCGGTCAGCACTGGTAAAAGTCATCGATGCACGTGGTGTGGCAACACCATGCCTATTGACGCGGATGATCGGCTCATTCTGCCTCCACCTATTCCAAAGGGCCCAGCGGAAGAGGAAGTCACTGAGGCAAATCGAGGAGCTCTGGCGCCACAAGCGGCCAATATTCTCATGAAGTTATTGTACGCGGCACGCATTTGTCGCTTCGACCTACTGCGTAGCATCGGCATGCAAGATCACAAGATGGACCAAGAAAGAGGATGCACTGTTGCACCACCTCATGGCCTATGTGCACCAGTCCAAACATCACATGATGATTGGCTGGGTGGGGGACTCCTTGGAGACTTCATCGATCGGACTGTTTGCAGATGCGGACTATGCTGGTTGTAGTGAGAGCTTGAAGTCAACCTCTGGTGCTCACATGCACATTCAAGGCCCACATGCACGTTTTCTGCTCGCGGGGCTTAGCAAAAGGCAAGGCTGCCTTAGTGACTCTACTCCTGAGGCCGAGATTGTCACGGCCGACTTTGCCATGACTCGCTTGGGTTTACCCGCCATTACTCTATGGCGGCAATTGGGAGGTGCAGATCCCAACTTCGTCTTCTACGACAATAATCAGACCATGATTGGAGTCATTCACACCAGCAAGAGCGTGACTATCTGCCAGCTCATCAACCCCTTCCATCCCCTTCCCTCCGTCCCTCATTGGCACTCACAAGACATCATGGGTCTGACGCGGCCTACTCATTCCCAAAGCACCGACGAGAAAGGCCAGCAAATCTACTCGTTCAAGGGAGACGTCCCCTGCTTCCCGTACACAACTACTCCCATTCTGCCTCAGGTCTTGTACCGGGCTGTGTTGTCAAGCAAAGAAGGGTTGCAGGAACATGACAGCGTCGATCCGATATTGGTTGTTAAGTTCCCATGCGTCCTGCGGGATCCGCCTTCGGCGCTCCCGCCGGGTCGGTATCTTAGATCGACCCGGGTGCTTCGGGAAGGCAAATGGCACGACGTTGAGGATCAGGCCGTTATTCCGGACTCCCCCGTCAAGTTTGATCCCTACGTTGAGCGAGCAGCGTTTCAGTACCACCCTGTACGGGGCTGACTGCGTCCGGCGGCTCCGGTTGTGGACTCCGTCCCTTCCCCGCCTGTCGCCTGAGTGGCGCTCGGTGGTCGCTGCGTTGTCACGCGCATCCATGGGCGGTACCAGGGCTTCACTCTCCCTCTTCGATTCAACGGACGTCCTTATCAACACCGACTACGCTATTTTGACGACGCGAAAATGGACGAGAATTATCGAAGATGCGTGGGAAGATGCAGCCTCAAAGTCAAGAGAACTGGAAGGCTATGGGAAACCGATCGTACCGCATGTGATGGAATTCCAGGAGAACAAGAACGGTTTGATCGTGGAATCTTTCGATGGTGACAACCTTGTCCACACCTACGAGGACATCGGGAATCCTATGCGAATCAAGATCATGGTTGTTGACGCTCCATCGGAGGTCACAATTTGGTCTTTGATTGGAGTTGAAAACGATAACTGGTGGAATGAATTTGTTCCGGCAATCGATTGCGCCAAGGAATTTGCACCGGGACCGGAATATGACCCTAAATCGCAGGTGAATGTACTTTGCACTGGCGCACGGGTCGATGACGCAATGGGCTCCTACATGACATGTGTGACGTGCTCCGTCGGAGCAGGTGTCCTTGGAAAGGCTTCGTGGATAAGTCGTGCGGTCGACGAAAACTTCGAGAAGTCCACGTTCACGACTGACTACCCCTGGGGGGAGGTCGTCCAAAGAATTGTCCTTGTCGCGGCCAAGTCGGGGACTCAGGTGATTGTCGAAACACCGCCGGGAGCTCAGACAAAGGATACCAAGCAGTACAGACTACTGTCCGAGAACAAGAATTGGCGGATGATCAAAAGTGATGGATGTTCACATGGTCGGCAGATTGTCTCCCGAGATCATCAAGGACAGACAAGAGTCCAGTATTGCAAGGGTGAGTGGGAATTCTTTACCGCGAACACCAAACTTGTATCCAAGCCTTCAGACAAATGTCAGTCAAAGCATGAACATGCCGGCGACACGGAACTTCAAGGAACAAATTGGCACGGAAGACGGACTAGCCAGGTGTCTAGACGGCTGCTGAAGTCTCTGGTGTTCAAGCCTGGTAGTGGTAAACTAGTCTCTATGCCTGTGGAGCAATCTGAGGACGGTCATCAGTGTGTGATCGTGAGCCTTGCCCTGAACCTGTTCAGGCTGACATTGGACCTAAGGTTGCGACGCGGCGTGGGACGATGATCTACAGACCGCCTCCGGTCAACAGTTCTCAAGAAGAGTCTGTTGTTTCTGAAATCAAACAGAAATGCAAGAATGACCTCCTAACACCCGTGCCGTTTACAGTATCGCTTGGGCGATCGGGTGATGGACTTGGTAACCAGGCCGAGTCTTTGGTGTGGGGTGAAAATGGTTTTCTTGGAAAGTCCAAAAGTTTCCGGAAGATCCTGCAAACTCTAAGACGCCTCATCGGTGGATGTGCGGGCATGCCCCATGTCTAGTTTTCACGATGCTACGGGTCGATTTGAAGGAGATAGGTGCGTGATTTTGAATTTCCCCGATGGAATTCGTGTCGATGAGCAATTTTCATGGTGTGCCGAACGCAAGATCGCATGTTGCTTGAGTGAGTGCATATGTTCAGCATGGTGTTTCATGCGTTGATCGCCTCCGCAGCATGTCACATGCCAAGCAGATGTCAGGAAGCAGCAGCCATGACCTCGAGGACAATGGTTGGATCAGCCGATGGTACTCAGGTAGCGAGGTCGAGGCCTATAGTAGGCCTCAACTAAGGACTACCAAAGTACTGAAGCAGCTTAAGTGTGAAAGTGTAGACCCTTCGGGTTGCACAGGATCACCTAGCCCTGAACGGTGAAGGTGTTTGGCTCCTTCGGAGCATCACCGGATCCTTGCGCCATGGCTACTTTTCCACCTTGAGCGACCCCATTTTCAATGATGGACATCGAGCATTCTGTGGCCTTGCGAACCTATGAAGAATTCCTCAAAGTCCTCATCGAGAACCTCAATCGTGGTGAACTTCGGTTGCCTATGAAGATACAACGGGGACAAGTTGTCACTGACGACATGATCAAGCAGTGGTTGGAGTACAAGGTGCTAGTGTTCTGCCTTGGCGCAGCACAAGCTCCCAGCGGAGAGATTCAGGTTCGCGTAAGAGAACTGGTGAGAGCCTTTATTATCGCGTCACCCGAGGAGATGCAGAATCGTCCGTACGGAGAGCTTCTGGACAAACTCCATAGAGCCGTGTCGCAATGCCACCACACTGTTGCCGACAAAGATAGAATGTTTTCTTTCTTTCTGAATCACTTTGCAGACGCTGCGGCCATTGATTATGGTGCAGGACATGCAGCCCCAGAACTGAAAGCAGACAAGGATGGCACCAGGCTCGATTCAGAGCAGGCGGCCATTCAGGTTGTCACCGCGACAAACTATCTCAACATGAGTTTCGTCGTCAGCACCCAGCAACCTGTGCCCAACATCATGTGGGAGGTTCGCTCCAAGAGACCATGTTTACTTCTATAAGACCCCAAAGTATACTCGCGGCAATCCGGGGGACCCCGTCAACGGAATGCTCGTGCAAAGTGACCTGATGAAGGTGTGTGCTATGATGCTTAAGTTTGCGATGCCGGCTGGATATGGTATTCGAACACACGACAATGATACAGATTGTGTTACAACAGCGGAGAGGAACCCAAACTGCTGAATTTTCACGACGTAGCGATGATGCTGATGAAGATTCCTCAGCATGTGGACTACCCGTTGGCCTATGCGCTCACTAGCGTTCAAGCATTCTCTGCTGCACTGCATGTTCTTGACGCCTACTTGATCTATCATGATCCTGAGGGGACATCATTCTATCCCTGGACCCGCCAAAAGATGGAAGAGCATGACATGACGGTGTACGAATACGTAGTCTACCACGCCGATCAGGTATGCCGACCACAGAACCAAGGTGGATTTCAACTTCCACTCGGTTTTCGAAGATATGCATGGAACCAACTAGGAGTCGATGACGGTCGTTCAGAACGCTGTCAAGACAGGATGATCGCAATCAATCAATAATGGCCACAAGAATTCGAAGGAACGGAAGTACCACGACCCCTTGTTGAAGGCCACAATCTGTTTCCTCCGAATTTTGTTTCTCATCCCGCTTGGGTGGTTACTTCAGGCCGAGCTACCGCAACAACAACAACAACAAGTGGCGCTCAAGGGCCTCGCCACCCTGGAGAGGAAGGATCTCGTGGATCCAGAGACGACGCCGCAGAACCACGGACGACCCCAAGTCATGAACCGAAGAGGGCAAGGACTGATGATCGAGTGCCTTCGGCTTCGTCATCTTCCAATGCAGCATCTACGGATCGACCGCAACCTGAAGCTGAACCTGTCGAAGTCCGGGAGGAAGCGGACCGTCCCACCGGAATTGCTGAGTACAAGTTTGGCTTCACCAAGGAGGACTTCTCCTGGTGCCAGACTGTGCTACTTGAACAAGCTGATGGTGGCGAAAGTTATCAGCCGAGCATTGACGACGCCGAGGTTCACGGCCAATCCGAATCATGGTACAAGACCAGCGGAACACTATGTCAGAAGATTGGTCACGTACTTGGCAAGGCTACAATCCGTCACCCAGTCCAGCACGGGGCTGGCCCTCCATATATTCGTCAAGTTGGACACCCGGGCGTGGTTGAATATGTACGCCAGGATTTACAATCGGTGTGGGTTGCAGTCGTTTCCCTGCTTGCCAGATTCAGGATACCAATGACCTTTCACAGGCCGATGGCGTGATCGAAGAACAAAGAGCTGCAATGACGCAACTTTGGGATAGGAGGTTCTCCGAACGCCGCCCTCGTGCGGTTCCAAAACACGATATTGGTCACCGATTACAACTTGTACGCAAGGAACAAGTCCACCAGAAGTACACACACACACACACACTGTGGGAAGCATTTGATGGCAAAGGGTGTGGAAGAAGTTCCATTGGAAACACCGAACAACTCACATTTGCAGCCTAGAGGAAGCCAGACCCACCATGGAAAGGGCTTCGTCGCACATTCAAGAGATGTTGCCTGAGGAGAGAGGCAGTCTCACGGTACACTTTCACTTATCGGTGCAATCTTGGCCATCGCTGACACACATTATCCTCTTCATGAAGGCTCGGAGACAGCACGCGTTGAAGTGGAGAAGGTCCTAGCCGATTGCCCAAGCAGCTTCTATGATGCCAAGACCACCAATTGTGGTCATCAACCACGATGCTCGATTCATCGCCAAAGGATGCCTCGCAATGAGAAACAAGGTACCATTTCACGGTCTTCTCGGAATGGACGCTTATCTCATTGTGGAATTACGATCACGAGGATGTCGGGTGGTACATGGTTCTTCGTTCTGGTGCAAGATCGGGTCCTCGTTGCTCTACAGCGACTGTGGCCATCATCTTTTGTCATTGGAAGCCATTGACGGACAGAAAGATCCTCGGACTCATTTCAAACGAGCATTCGCAGTGTACGAAAAGCAGATCTTTTGCGAGAGGATGATCGCTGGACGCTTCATTCCGGCCGTCTTTTTGAAAGCATGGTCTTTGGGGCTGAACTACCAAAGCATCGACCTTCCCGAGTTCAAGGAGGTTTGGGAGGACAACACTGCTATTGCATTTTCCTCCAACATCGACTCCAACACATGGGTACCTCCTGCTCCACGAGAAGAAATCCAGAATGAGGGTCAGCGCAGCGGCTTCGCCGAGCGCGCTTCAGAAATGTGGCAGAACTTCGATATTCCTCTCATGAATCCAGAACCAATTTATTTTTGGTTCAGGATGGAGGGGTGCGAATCCAGAGAGAGCGCAAGCCTTACAGGCGTCGAGGACAAGACCTACTTCTGTCAGAACTGCCACAATCAACGAAGTTGTGAAGTATTCTGCAGAGAAGAAACATCATTTGGTGGGTCACCTTCCCGACGTACTGCATTGGCTGCTCTTGCTCTTACAAGGATGCTTTCCGAAAATCCGCGTGGCACATCTGCAACCACAAGCTCTTGATTGAGGTGGAAAAAGCATGCATTTGCCTCTGCAGTCTACCTGTACGCTGAACGATTGCAGTACTGTAAGCTACATATGGACCGTAGCATTCATCGAACGTTGCGGACCACTCGTGTACCAGGAACCGGGCAAAAAGGTGTCATCCTACGGTGGCATTAGGGTCGACCCCTTTAGAGCAATTGCATTCGCTAACTGGAACAAAGCCAAACAGATTTCATGGGACAGGGGCTACGACAAGAATGGCCATCTCTGTTTCATTGGGTACTTTGACGCCGGCAATGCAGCTTATTATGCAAGCTTTATGATAGCGGTGTTGGATGCAGATACTCGGAAGCGTTTGTTTACGCAGGACCATCCCAAGGACGAGCTTCTTGGCGCCGTTCTCGAACTTTCGCTGGGTATGCTTACGCTTGCGATGAAAGCCCAGAGAAAATTCCCAACTTTGGAACCCTTGACGATATGCATGCGCGGGAGTGAGGATTCCTTCAACGGGTACTGTGCCGCTGAAATCATTGAACTTTAGGCAGTTCCTGGACTTGCAAAAAAAAGCTCACCACCAAAGAAGAGTCCCATAGCTGAGGCTTACATCTCGCAGATCAAGGACGAAAACGATCCCGAGAGATTCTATGCTGTTCCGATGCCGAAAGTGCCGCGGTCCATTCTGGAAGCGGTTACCGAAGCGGATGGTCAAGGTGATGATCTGATGGCAGGAAGTGCAAACGGCGTATCGGTTGCCCCAGCACCAACTGAGGAATCGATTCGATCCGGAGAACAGCCGGAGGAGGAGGTTATCACCGTCGATGACGACGACAACCTCAACGAAGCTGTTAAGGCGCGGACCACGGATGCAATTCGCCGATTGATGAGCGGAAGCTATGAAGTGGGGGAACGTTCTATGACAGTTTGCGGTTTATGTGGGAGCGATCAGCATGGTTTATCCGAGTGTCCCTCTGGCGATGCTACGGCAACACAAGGATTGGCCTTCCTCAATCTACTGCTTCAAGGAATTTAATCGTATCCAAGAGCAGTTCCACGACAACCAGCTCAATCTAGTCGCCAACAACAGGCGCCTTGTGAGGCCTGGATATTGATGAAGTTGGAAGCACCGCTTCTTCTTCAAGGAATCGACGACCAAGGCCAAAAGCTATGCCAAGGGCAACAAGTTACGTGGGTAATGCTGGTGAGGATGTGGTCATCATCCGCTTCGATCACAAGCACAGCTGTGTTCTCACTGCGGAGCGCCATCGTGGCCGTGACTATGTCTGCGGAGAGAAGTCCTACATCACTGAGGACAAACTTGGTGCGCCCAGCATGTATGCTAGCATTCACCAAATCTTGCAGGACGTTGTCGCCAAGACGACGGGGTATTCCAAGTTCTCGCTTCTCAAACAGCCCGTTAGAGGAAAGGTCCCTTATTTTCAGATTGATCCGGTGGGCATCATGCCCATTGACGGACCACAGAAAACCCGCAACTCACCATTGAGATCATAAGGAACAGCGATATCCTATGTCCTGCAAACTACATCGACAAGCTCAGAAGGGCCGCAACATCAACTACACGGCCAACCTTCGGAGTGCGTGACACCTGGTACACACGGCATTCGCGATCGCATGAGGGACGAAGCACTGGCAAAAGCCGAGGCGAGACCGCCCGAGCCAAAGGCCCCGCCAACCGGTCGAGGAGCAGGAAGTTCAAACGATCCTCCGCCACGCCGTCCCGGGTACAGCAATGCCAACAGATGGTCAGATACACAGGGCAAAGGCAAAGACTCTGGAAATGCCTCTTATTTCAACGTATCTGGACCTCAACTATGAACTCTGTGGCATGAGCATCGCGAACGTGAGCTTCGTCACTGACGGCTTCCTTCGGTGACTGTTTGATTCTGACGCCAAAGGTCTTTTCAGGGGATCGTCACTGACGTAGCGAAGTGTCACAAAGTATAATTAGGGATGACAAGGCTCGAAGTACATTACTTTGAAGTGGGTAAAGCGCTCATATCTTTTCTGTCGCGACTCTCTTCCGGCGCGAGCATGACCGAAGGTCTTACTCATGGGGGGTGCGAACAGTCCTCGATGCCTCGTGCAATTCGTTGGTGTCACGTCTTGATTGGTAATTAGAGCTATGAGAAGTAGCGCTTCGGTACCCGAACAGCGTGCGGTTACTACATTTATGAATGCTATCGAGCGTACGGCCAACATCGTGGCTCAAGAGCGAGCTAACAAGCTCAACAATATGCAAGTAGCAATCCACTCATATCTAGACAGCATTCGAACCACCCCTCTTGCACGGACTTGATTCAGTCCAACGCTGGCGCCAGGAAAAGTGTGTGCGCGAGTGCGAGTCAAGGGCAACGGGAAGGTAATGTAGCCACTCCGTCGGGAGCTACCACGAAGTCGTCAAGCAAACCGTTACCAACAAGCTCTGTGAGGTGAGCAACTACAACAGCATCGGATACAAGCCCTCACGCAACCTACTACTACCTACTACTGCTACCACTACCACTACCACCACCTACCACTGCCACTACCACTGCTGCTGCCGCTGCTGCTGCTACTGCTACTGCTACTGCTACTGCTACTGCTACTGCTTTTGAATTTACTATACTGCTACTACTACTTCTGCTACTGCTACTTCTACTTTCACATCTCCTTCTGCTTTACTTCTGCTTCGACTTCTACTTCTTGTGCTACTAGTACCACTACTGCTAGTAGTGCAGCAGCAGGAGTAGTACTGGTAGTATTATTATTATTGGTAGTATTCGTCGCCGTAGTAGTAACAGCAAAAGAAGTCGCAGCACTTGAAGTACTGATACCACCACCCCCTTCCACAAAAACAATGTGAAATGATACTTTGAGGCTATGTGGCGCAACATGTACATCTGCGACAACCTCCCGGAATGCATGCTTGGCATTCGAATCGACGAGATGACAGCACTTTCGACAGCATTGCGGAGCGGTTTCTGTGATTTTGGAGGGATTTAGGGCCAGGGCATTAGGGTTTAAGGTTTGGGGTTTAGGGTTTGGCTTCAAAGGATTTAGTTGGGCTTCTTGCAGGTTAGAATTGAGGCCTCCAAAGGCCATCCTCTGTTGCTTCGGAGTCTCAGGTTACAGCGTGTGAGGGGTTGCGCTGAGTATGCGTCTTTCTTGAGAGCGTAGCAGCATTGTCAAAAGCCGGCTATCCCAACACCCGAAACACCTCAACCCTTTTCAACCTTTCCAACTGTCCCAAGCATTTCCTAAAACCCCAAAGCAACAAGAGCCTTTAACAACCCTAAACCATAGATACCCTGAGCTCTAAGCCGCAGATGGAAACCTGAGCACGGACAAAAGAATCCCCGTCAAGCGAAGGCAGCGGATCGTCGACGTGGTTACCCGGAGCTCCCCGGACGTTCGGGAGGGTTCAGGTCTTGAAAGGGTTGAGGGCTCAGGTCTTGAAAGGGCTTCTTTCGTGAGACGAAAGTAGGCCGGGTACAGTCATCCCAAATCAAAGTCCCTGCAAGAGACCTGCATCAAACCTTTTGAAACCTGTTCGGGCCGTCACAGGGGTTCTTAGGGGTTGCCCTTTCGGCTGATAGCACCAGCAAAGACGATCTTGATTTGATAAGGGGGCTGAGGGCCTTAAGAATTAAAAAGGAGGGAGGTTTCTAGTCTCGCCTTGACAGGGCCTTACTTGGGCATTTCCGAGCGGTATTTTGGCCTTGGGGTGCGAGGGTTGTGGCCGGGGTCTTTTTGGGCCTCGTTGTGTTTCAGTTTGTTGGATTTCCGTGCAGCTTTGAGCATTGCGGGTTTTTGGAGGTTTGGGTGGTTTGGGGTTGCAATGCCTACCACGCGTCGTAGCCCACGGCAAGCAGAAGTTGCGATCAGCAAAATGAAGACTTGTATTGCTCTGTTCAGCCACTTACTAGGACAGTGAAAGAACCCACATAACTTCCCTGAGGCTGCTGCTTAGCTATGTTCTACCGGATCTGTCTGTTTGTTGTGAGACATCTTCGTGAGGCTGTTCTATGTTAGGATTGTTTCAAAGCACCATCGTGATAGCATGCTTTGCTAGGGCCTACGGGGATCCCTGAAAGAGACCCTCATGTGGAGCAATCAGTTTAGTGGTTTGGGGACGCGCGTGTTAGGTTTAGACGCTTGCAATGTCTCATCACGCTCAGTGGAGAAGGAATGTGTGGCAGAAAGCGCTCCGGCCTCCCACCCTGAATCCCGAGTTCTGGACCCTGAACCACTACGGTTCTGACATTGCTTGAGAATACGACACCCCAACTGTACATTCCCAAACTCTTAAACCCTGCACATTTGGCTCAAGCCATTTTGGCGCAAGTGCCGACAGGAGGCCGTGCCCCCATTTCGTCGGTGAGCCAGGGTACCATCGTGCTTGCTTTGAGGTCTCCGGGTGTACCGCTCCTTCTCTTGCTTCTGTCGTTCGTCTCACCCCGCCCCGTGCGTCCCTGAACACATGGAAACCCCCATTGACGAACGGGAAACGATGGAGCTTCCGCCTTTGAACGACGATGACATGAGCCCCATCGGAGGTGGGCGAGTGGGTGGGGGCTCAGAAGACGACCAGATGCGAACGCGGAGCGACTGGGAGGGCGGCGGGGTCGACGGGGACAGCGCTTTTGAGCGCTCTGTCAATGGCGGATGAAGCAGCAGCTGAGGCCACACGCAAGCTTCTTGACAGACAAACCCAGCAGCCTAAGCCTCCAGGCCAGAAAGCGAGCCCGGAAAAGAAAGCTAGACCGTCCCGCCAAAACTGGCCCTCCGGGCCTCCAAGCCCCCCCCCGTTTTTGGAGCTCCTCCCCCTAGAAAAGACAAGAGACCCCTTGCCCCACGTACCATATCGGCGACGGCGCTCCACCACGTGGGCGCAGGAGCTGCAACAGGGTCTTGGCAGGTTAGATAAAGGGCAGCAGGATACTATTGAGCAGCTTCAGCTGAACAACAGGACTCTTAGGGACATGTCGGACAAAATTCGGACTTCGGAAAGCCGTCAAGATTCGCAGGTTCGGGGCTTGCACCTAGGCAAGGTATTGAGGATGACTCAGATTGTGCTAGGAGACTGGTCAGAAGCAAAGAGGGATGCGTTTGAGGACGAGGTTAGGGCTTGGTTCACGCGAGCCGAGTGCTTGCCTCTTCTGCAGAATGTGCATGTTAATTCAGTCCGAGCGAACTCCTGCAGAGTTGACCTGCGCTACATGCAAGCCAGCCTAAGGGATAGGAGGAAAGTTCAGAACCAGAACCTCTGTGTTGAAGCTCTTCGAAACGCCTCCAAGCCAAGCGACATCCCTTGACAGCCTCCCAAAAATCTGTGGGCCAAAAGGAATCAAAGCCCCCAAAGAGAGCCCGCATCAGAGCCATTGTGACCATCAAGACCTTGTTGCTAAGTTCCTGGGCGAAAGCGACTTTGAGTTTGACTGGCGCGGCCGCATGCGGGCCCGCGGGATAAGCATTCTGGCTCATGTGGAGGACAAGAAACCCACAGACGGGGCTTTGTTGCTTTTGGGGGTGCTAGCGGCTCGGAGACCGGCTGGTGGATTCCGGGGCCAGAGGTTGCGCGTATTTCCGGAACCACTGTCGAAGTGGTTCATGCACACTTTCAGGTAGATCCGAACGAAGCTTAGGGAAAAGGCCGGAGCAAGCACAATCTCCCGAAGAACGAATTCGTATTTTGCACCTGGGACCTCCATGGTAAAGCCATGGAAGACCTCTCAAACCTTTGGGAGGGCATGGTTCGCCTTGCTGACATCATGTGCCTTCAAGAACTAGGAGGGGTTAAGGATGCTTCCTCCTCGGTTGCCCTGCAGCAATGCCACTTGGGGCAGGCGCCGTACACCATGTATTCTTGTTCTGCTGAAGAGGCTTTTAGGTGCCAGGCCATTCTTATTCGTGCTGATTTGGAGCTTTCGGTGTCGCGGCATAAAGCCCTGAAAGCTGGACTTTCTCTGCATGTTGCATGTCCCCAAATACACTGCATGTTGCAGGCCTCCATCTCCCTCACAGTAAGCGAGCCTGTACAGAGCTTCGTCCAGAAGCCGACGCAGAAACGGTCTGGAGAAACACACTTGAAGGACTCGATGAGGACCTTTCAGAAGTGCGGCAGAACGACCTCATCCTCATCGGTGCTGATGTAGACCAGGACCTGCATGCACCGGTGGATGAATTTACAGGGATGGGGTTGCTGCGTGCCTTGTTGTCCAAGTATGACTTGGTCTACAGCCGATCTGTAGGCCCGACCTGGAGTGCAAGAGGTGTCAGTAGCGAAATCGACTTTCTCATGATCCGTGCTCGTCGAATAGAAGTGAGGATGATATGAGGGAGGCTTTGCCCTCCGACCATGCGCCGATCTTTGATGTGCTTCGTACTCCGCTTCACTAGTTGTCAGAGGCAGATGGGCTACGGACCCGGTTCCCATTGAGGCCTATGCAGAATCGGGGGTCCCTTTTGATCCGATAGAATTCCCGAATTTGTCTGCGAGCAACTCCAAACGACTGCCGTCTCTGCGCTACAAAGACTCGGCCGAGCTGAAGGAAACGAGTGCGATGCGCCGCAAGGAGCATCTTATGTAAGGTTCGACATGAGCGAGCCCTGGCCAAGACGGCCCACATGCTTCAAATACTAGAGGACGCTCGAGCGGGAGACCGCTGTGCAATCACCTATCTTAGGAAAAGCTCGGCGCAGACATCGTTTGAGATAAGTTACATTGAACACAGAGGGGGATGCAATCAGCAGCACGGGAATTGGCTTTCTACGACGCAAAATATACCTCGTTCCTGCCGCCTCCCACGGAAGCCTCCATTGAAAGGATGCTGCAGAGCCATACGTCAGTGCAACGGCGCCCCTTTGATGTTGAGGAGCCTGATGCAGCAATAGCACTTTGCAAACCGCGTACTAGTGCTGGCATGGATGGAGTCTGCTACGATGCTGTCAGGGTATATCATCGCAAAGATGAGCAGAAGCGCCTGCTGCTTTACTTTAATAGAATACTCCTTAGAGAGCTCCGAATCCTTCCGGATTGGAAGGAGGCTAAGTTAAGGTTGTTCTTCTGCCTATAAGGTGCCATTGCCCGACTGTCCTGCCGACCTAAGGCCGATTTGTCTGTCGCCTTGCTTATCCAAAATCGTCGGCAGACTGGTGCTGACACGTCTAGCCCTTGTGTAGCGGGCAGCTGGGATGCCGGAGAGGCGCACAAACAGTGGATGGGATCTTGGCTGCGCAGACTGTCAGAGGGATTCTCAGGCGCAAGCATGGGGTCGAGGCTCACGTGGCGAAGTTGGCTATTCGAGTTGGTTTTGACAGTTTAGCACACTCAGCTGTGGTACACTACCTCATGTCGTGTGAGCCCTGTCCGGAAGCGGCGCTCCTTTGGAAAATGTGCTCGGCCAACCAGCTGCACATGTCCCTTGGCTCTGAAACCTGGAGGATTTCGGTTAAACAGGGCATAATGCAGGGGAGCAGTTATTGAGCCGATCTCTTTGCAAGCGTGATCGACCACCACTTGAGAGGTCTCCAACTGAGATGGAACGAAGCATTTCCCGGTGGTCAGACTGACTCCAGCTCGCACATCTTCCTATTATACGCAGACGACGTTCTGCTTTTTGCCATGATCTGACAGACTGCATGCAGTGTATCAGCCTGTTTATAAACCTCCGGAAATGTCATGTGTTGAACATCCGAGGAGTGACACCAGGGGTGTGGCCTAGACACAGTGTGCAGCCCTTGGGGGGCAAGGATGTCCTCATCTTTTTAGGTGTTCCACTGCGTCATACAAATGACCCAGAGTCGATGCTCACCCACTCGCTCCAAAAGATGATTAGCTCGTATTTCGCAATGAAGAAGTTGTTGGACCACCCCAGCACCCCCCATCGACTGAAAGCAACTCGCTTTGACAGTTACATTTCATGTCGTTGGTCGTGGTGCGGCTCAGTGGTGTGGCCAACCACGAGAGCCCTCAAATCCTTAGAGGGCTTTAGAACTCGCTGCTGCTTGGCATCTTCAGGTTTGCTCCTGACTCCTTCAGCACGTGGGTGGAGAATACACAAAGCTCGCGCCGCGCCCTCCGTCTTTACTGTGATAGGTTTTCGGGGCCGCACTGGCAAGTGACGTGGTTGACCAGCGTATGGACACACATGGGACACTTGGCTAGAAGTCCCATTGTGACTCCATGAACCGTCCTTGTGCACACACTTAGCTCGCAGAAGCTTTCGCACCTTCCCGGCTTACCGAGTGCCCGCTACATAAGTTCCGACTGTTCTACTCCCACTGCCACGTTCGACAGGAAACCGAACACGAGTACTGGGAATGGCAGGCGTCGGACCGAATGGCTTGGAAGGGTATGCTCCCTCGCTGGCTGGCTGCTTGGAATGCAGGTCTATCCCCCCCGACACCAGTGAATTCTTGCAAGGCAGGCAGCTGGTCTTCGTAAACGGCGGAGCAGCTGCTCTATGCCCCAAGCGGGACGCTTTGGAAGGGTTGTACACGAAGGGCCAGCCCCGTGGCGCGCTAACAGCTGCGTTACAAACACAGTCGGGGTATCCCACCAGATCGGATGGCTGGTTGCCTGCATCTATATCTTTAGAAAGAGCAGAAGGCACCAGCAGCCTCGGTCCTACATGTTCCGGTGGCGCAGACGAGCGGAGACCTGAGTCTTTTTCCACCTAGTATGTGAAACTCTGCTTGGGTCGGCTACGATTGACCCCCTTGGAGAGCCGCCGTAGTTCTGCCGCCATACTTCCTCCCCACATACGTCCTGGAGGGCACACGGGACTCCAAAGACGCGGCCGCTGCCAAGTTCACCAGGCTCTGCCAGGAGAGCGACCTCCTGCTGAGGTTGTTTGTGCCCCCGAAGAGACTGCCCCAGCGCTTGAGTCTTCAATTGAGCTTTGTGCCTCAGCCCTTCCCCCTGCCCTGGGAGATCATGCATCGGAGCGCTGATTTTCATCAAGTACGCGACTTTACTGAAACGCCGTCGGCTTTGCTGATCGCACTTCGCCCGACACTGCTGTAAGGCCCGAGTGTGACTGAGGGATAGAGCTCCTACCATGCCGTCCAAGCGACCCCGCCTAGACGCTGAGGTTGCAGCACAAGCTGTGCTGAACAAGGACGACTTCGTGACCAAGGCACGTAATGGAGAAAATACCCTCTGCGGAGTGGGGCTCGCGATATGGTGGACGAGTTCCGGGTTCCGGAGCTTATCCGCGAATGGCCACGGGCGTGCGTACATGTTGTAAAAGGTATCCGATCACCACAAGGCTGCTCACCAAGATGGGCAGACAATGGTCCCTGCAAGTACGTTTCACCACTATTACAGTAATCGTGGACGTCAACAGTCCCTTGCACACCGACTCGTCCAATTCAGAGGTTCCCGGCATGCTAGTGGCACTGACGAACACCTTTGCAGGCGGTGAGCTTTGGGTGACCCACGAGCATGGAACGCATACCATGTACAGAAATGGGATCCCCTACAAGGGTATCCAAAGGGTATCCAAGCAGACCTTGCCAGCCCGTTCGTTTTCTCTGCAAAGAGGGTATTGCACGGGACCTGGAGGTGGGAAGGAACCCGCATGACGATGGCAGCTTACAGCACCGCCAACAGCGCCGCCAACCTAGGGGACGAACTACGAACTAATCTAGGCAGGTGGCCGGCAGGGGTTCTCCTGCAACATGGACCGGTCATGGTCGACCTTGACGACCCGTGCCTTCCCGCCGTGATCATCAACTCGGAATCCGATGACGATGTAGTCAGTGTGTGCGGCAGGCCCTAGTTCTCCGGAGCCAGATTTTTGGGATTGCATGCCTTCGGAACCTGATCTTGAAGAGTGCTGTGAGTTCTGATGCTTTGTTAACTTGTTTTCCAGGGAACAGGCACGCTTTTCCTCCTTTGTCGCGATTTTGCCGGCACGTCCGCAATCCGCGATCCGCCCTGTAAGCTCGAAGTGGGGTTTGTACACCTTGGCCCCTACAGCAGCTAAAGCATGAGCGACGTTTTAATTTTCTTCATGGTGAGTCTGGTGGGATCATTTGCTGCCTTGGTGGTGATGCTCCTGCGACTGATCAGGCGAATGATGCAAGGCATGAGAGTTCAGTTGAATGCAAGGGCAGGTGGGTCGGATGAACTCAGACGACTGCATGCCACTCTGGGCGAACTTAGAGGCGAAGTACAACTGCTGCGCAAACGCTCGGTGGATGCACTAGACAGCCTCCACACGGGCCTGGAGATACGCCAGCGCATGGCTTCGTTGGACAACACATACGATTTGGGTCCGTGAATTACACTCTAGACGGTGGGATGTAGCACAGATCCAGCATATGGTGCACCTTCCCTCCCAGTTGAACGCGACCCTGATTCGTCTGGAGGAGATTGAAACCCACTTGCAGGCGCTGAGAGCAGAAGGGGCGTTAGACATAGTACGACTCTCGGTGCCGGATGGCACGAGATGCACGTCAATTAGCATGAATTTGGATGTTCCATGAATTTAAGGCTTGCCGGCACTACGGAATGAAAGAATTCGGTATTCAGCCCTCTCAAGCATTTGGACAGCATGACCCAAGACTCGTCGCCCGATGTCAGTCAAAGAATGCTTCGCCTTCGCAGGACCGAAGCAGCGAAGATGGGACGATTACCGGCTACGCCCTACGCTCTCATCCTTACCGCCCCCAACTAACGGGCCAAAAGGTCGTCCCGTCCTCGCGTCTCCGGCTTTAGTTAGGCACCTCCCTCGGGTTATAGAAACCACGAACCCCCTGCTTGCGGTGCCATGGACTTGCTCGTGGCGCCACTGATGCTGCAACATGATCAGGGTGCTACCCACGCCAACTTCGACACCATGAGGTTTCCTGACAAGGCTCAGTGCGAATGTTGCGTCTGGGCAACACACCGCTTTTCTGGTGCGATGTGTGTGAGCCAACTCGGTTCGAGACACTGTGAAAGCTGAAAATGGCATGAGTTAACACCCAGCTCTGACATCAAGTATGACACAGGGCGCGATGCATGACTGCATGCATGATATGAATTCAAACCAACAAACACATTGGATCTGCACGACACACCTGCATGCATGCCTTTCTGCATGTCTTGCATGATGAATTTATGCGCTTCGAATTGGGATCCTGCATGAAAGGTGAAGCTTCTGCTCGATGCAACCCGCTGCATGAAGGGAAAGCTTCTGGTCGATGCCACACGGGGTTGGTTTGAGCCAGAATCCGGACATGGAAAACGGAAAGCGGAAGGCTGGGACAAGCTTTGCAGCAGGTCTGCAAATGCATGTCCTAGTAGTGGATAGAGAGCCGAACTCAGACAAACTTTGCAGTGAATCTGTACATGCATGTCCTGGTTGAAGCCCGTGGTAGACATCAGAGAGGTACTCTCAAGAGGCTCTTGTGAGAGAGCGCGGTCCGTTCTGTGACCAGTCTGGAGTTTGCATTACAAGCCCGTGCTCCCTTGTTCATGCTGCAAGCTTACGCTCAGTCGATGAGATAGTGGAGAGGTGGAGAAAATGTGGAGTGTGAAGTAGGGGATGTGTGAATTTGTGAATTTGGACAGTTCAGTTGAGTTTAGGTTGGTGAACCTTGGCCAATGTGCTTTCGTCGTACTCGGAACCTCGCCAGGCTTGTCCCAGCTGTGAGTGCTGAAACCCTGCACATTCCTAAGGCTGACTCCTGAAGATAACAGACCGTGAACACTTAAGCTCCAAAACCCTCATGCCATAAACCTGAACTCTAAAGCTTAAAATTTGAATAGCTTTTCAGCAGTAGATACTTTGAGCCCTAAGCATCCCTATCTGCAGAGGCAGTTCAAATCCTGCAACTCCCTGAAGCCTACGAAGCCCTAACCCCATTTAAACTAGGCGCCCTAAACCCTAAAACTACTTTTAGAGATCCAGAACCTAAACCCTAAACCCTTCTAAACTTTAAGCCGGAAGATCCTCACTGCCGAAGCCATGCCCTGCCCTTCCCTTCGCCCCCTCGCGCTTACCTTCCCTCGCCCTCGTCCACGCATAGCACTGCGAGAACCCTACCTATAACCCTAAACCCATCCCCAAGTAAGCCTTCGGACAAGAACCGAGGGCTGTTAAAACTCTCGATCAGTCAAACCGCTAAGCACCCAAAAACCCCCACACCAGCGAAGCTCTAAATCCTAAGCTCCATTAGCCTCAAACCCGTATGTCCGTTCAAAGGAACCCTCATGGATCTCCTTCAAGGGAACTTGAAACAATGCAGTTCCAGGCTTCAGAAAGCGCCGGGACGGATACCGGCGCCAGCAGCTCTTCAAGCCATTCGACGACAGGCCGGAGGGTTTTATATGAGGGGTCCTTTAAGAGCGACTATAGGGTTCTATAATAGGGTTCCTCTTTGGGTATCTGAAGGTTGCAAGGTGCAGGTTTAGGGTTTATGGTTTCGGGCTAACGGATAGTCATGTTTCTGCCGCAAACCAACACTGCCAAGTCGACGAGCTACCTGCCGACATCAAGAAGCTGGCTGCTGCGCAACTCCGACAGCCCAACCCCAACCCTATAAACCCCAAGACCTTGAACCTCAGCGCGTCAAGTTCCCTTCCGCTCAAAGGACACCGACGTGGTCGTGGGGAAGGTCTTGAACAACTCTTTGATACTGGCCTAGCAGAGGCGCTCTGCTGGGCTTTGAATTGTAGGATCTGGGGTGCAGCAGTTTGGGTTTAGGGCGTAAGGCCAAGGCAGATTAGAGGGTCTTGAGGTTTTCAAGGGGCTTCTCCTGTACTTGGAGCTGATGACATGGTATGGCTGTCATTTGCGGCCATGGTGCTTTCCCTCAAGTTGTTTATCACTTATCACTTAAATTCATGCAGCACCCCAAGCCCTTCTAGCCGAGATGAAACCCTAAACTCTAAACCCTAGGCACTAAACCCTAAAACATCCCTAAACCCTAAACTTAAAGGCTGAAAGCCCCCAGCAGTCCCACAAATCCCAGTGCAAGCCCACCCTTCGAAGTTCCCATAAACACTACTAGAGATTAGAGCGCCAGCTCCTAATTGATATAGGCGCCCTGGTAAGTACCTGTACTATTTTGGAGGGGTCCTTATTATATTTATAGTATGATATACCCCAAAACCCTATTCTAATTATAAAGACCCTATATTATCATAATCTGAACCCTGTAAATGATAAACTCCTTTTTCAAAACCAGACTAAGAGCCGAATCTCTATATATGGGGTTAGGGTTTAGGGTTTCCATGAAATCTGATTTCATGCAGACAAACGACTCCGAGTGCTGACTGTCCATCCGAATCCGGATGCCATCCTTTTCACATTGCTATACCCCGTCCCAGCGCACTCTTCCACATACGTCGGACGCGCCACACACCGCCTGTGATTTGTTCGGCTTCGGCATTGCAGGTGAGGCTTGAGGATGGGGATATTATAGGAGCCTACTTAATTACCAATACTAGTTTGGGGGGGCTCCTTATTACAGCTACCAGTATAGTATTGTGTAAGCAAGACTTTTATGGACTATTTGGCAATTGGCTGGCTTTCTGTATAGTATGATGACTCCAGCCCAGCCTCCAGCCCTCGGCCCATTTAGTTTGTAAAGATTTTATTCCCCAGCCCGGCCAAATATTTTTCAACATCTTTGATAAGACTAAATCGGCCCATTTTTAATGTTTAAAGATTTTAGTCCCCAGCCCGGCCAATTAACTTTTTTAAAATCTTAGAAAATTAGTTCGACCCATTTAATTTTTTAAGATTTTAAAGGTGTTAAAAATTTTAAACCCCGGCCTCTGACCCCTAGCCCCTGCCCCGGGCTAGGGGTCAGCCGGGGGCATTTAGATTTTTAATAACCTTTAAAACTTTAAAATTCTTTAAAAACTAAATGCGGCCCATGTATTTTTTTAAGATTGTAAAGATTTTAGTCCCCAGCCCGGCCAATTCATTTTAAAAAATCTTTAAAAGAATAATTCGGCCCACTTACATGTTAAAGATTTTAAAAAGATTTTCAGCCATTTAAATCCCGGCCTCTGACCCCTAGCCCCTGCCCTGGGCTAGGGGTCAGCCGGGGGCATTTAAGTTTTTAACAATCTTTAAAACCTGTAAAAACTTTAAAAACTTAATTCGGCCCCTATAATTTTTCTTAAGATTTTAAAGATTTAAGTCCCCAGCCCGGCCAATTAAGTTTTTAAAAGGCTTTAAGAATTCGGCCCATTTAGTTTTTTAAAAGGATTTTAAAGATTTTTAGCCATTTAAATCCCGGCCTCGGACCCCTAGCCCCTGCCTTGGGCTAGGGGTCAGCCGGGGGCATTTAGATTTTTAAAACATCTGTAAAAGCTTTAAAAAATAATTAGGCACATTTAATTAGCTTCAAAGACTTTAAAGATTTTATTCCCCAGCCCGGCCAATTATTTGTTTAAAAAGCTTAAAAAGATAATTCGGCTCATTTGATTTTTTAAAGATCTTAGTTCCCAGCCCGGCCAATTAAATTTTTAAAATCTTTAAGCATGTAATTCGGCACATTCAATTTTTCCCGAGTGCGTAGCAGAAGGGTTCTCGTTTGAAGGTCGGGGGTCTGGGGGTTAGGACTTGACGCGGAATGCGTGCGCAGCGTCCGCAAGCGTTCGCGAGTGTCGGATTTGGCTGGGAGGGACGCTTTGGCTGTGGTGCCGCGCTCAGTTTGCACGAAAATGGTGTTCCCGCCACAGTGCCGGTCGCGTT
>CAJNDV010032636.1:0-12408 GCA_905221635.1 Symbiodinium sp. CCMP2456 | reverse complement strand
GGGTTTAGGGTTTAGGGAAGGGCTCATGGGACTTTGTAAGTAAGTTTATGATCAGGACAACCTTTACTTCCCCAAAAGCCAGGAGCCCCTAAGTAGTAATGTAGAGGCCTAAGGGTTTTGGAAGAGGGTCTATCTTACATACGATATGGGTAAGACATTAACAAACAACCCTAAAGACTACTGTCACTGATTGCGTAGATTCAGGCTTCGGATGTTATGAGCTTGGAAAGCCGTGACCGGATATGCACATCCTACTTCGTCGAACATTTGCCTCGCATACCTCGGCCATGCATGTTTGCAGTTTTTGAAAGAAACGGATTTAGACGATGTCTACGTAGTATCACGGCTGGCAACGGACCAATGTCGCACACGTTTGCCGCCAAAAGTCTCCCTTGTGTTGGCAAGACATCCCCAGAGAGCCCAATACCACCCCCCCCCACCCAATTCAGGAATATCAATAAATCATAGTATTCAGCCTCTTATACATCCTAAACCCTAAAACCTAAAATTTAAGGTATATTCTATTGGGCTCTCTGGGTCCACCAGAATTGCATCCAACAGGTTCCTTGCTTTCCGACTGCATCGATCGTGCCCAGTTCGTCATTCGTCAGTTTAGGGTTTAGGGTCCGTGATACATGGAGCCTTGCAACACCCGGAGCTCCTCCGCTGTCTGTGCAGACATGGTTCATGTTAGGGGCCTAAAGTTTTACCAATACTCTTTTCGGGGGTTCCTTGTTATAGTTATAGTATTATAGGCCAGATGAACTCTCTTCAACATCGGGAGCCACGAGAAACGAATCTTCTTGCTGTCCTCCTGCGACGCGCAGATTTTTTTGATACTCCTTTCGGCATCTTTCTCTTCAGGTCCCAGCACCTGGACGGCTCCCATGATTTATGATTAGAATAAGGAGGCCCCAAAATAGTATTGGTAATTGTTGAGGCTTCTATATTATCCCTTGTCCACTCCACCTTGCCTCACGCTGCCTTTTACTTCCCAGAAGATCACACACACACAGTCCAGTGTGGGACTCGATACTCCCACATTTGCAATGCGCTCCGGCTGTCTCCCGGCCATGCCACCATTCAAACAAACACCCGCGGTAAATCAGTTTAGGGTTTGGGGTGTCAGCTTTTTGCATGGTCAATTTCTGTCTCATTGCCAAGCACTCTTGCCTTTATGTTTCCAGACAGGATACCCGATACCTATGTTGTACGGCAAAAAACGACCCCAACACCTAATTCCTCAGTGGCTCAGAACCGTAAACGTTGTCCGAAGAAGGTTGGCCCGTTGCAGGGGTGTACCTTGGCTGACTTCTGAACCCCTCCTAAAGTTAAGCTTTTGGCCTACTTACTAAAGTTCATATAGCAACCCCAAAAATGAAAGTCCTAAGAGCCAACCAAAAGAACGCCAAGAGAAGGTCGGCCCGTTGCAGGGGTGTACGATGCACATCCTTTCACCCAGGTCCCCTAGTTGCCCCTTAATTATAAGGGTACATTTTTCCTACTACTTGGCTTTAACAAGCGGCCTTAAAAACAAAAAGGGCAAAAGGGTACTACTGGGGAACTTAGTCACGCCCTAAACCCTAAACCCCTAATCCCGTAAACCCCTAACCCCGTAAACCCCTAAACCCTAAACCCTGAACCCTAAACCCCTAAACCCTAAACCCTAAGCCACCACGCACCCACAAAAGCCCTGTGAAGGTTTCCCCTTGAAGATAACAGGGTTTGGGGTTTAGGGGTTAGGGGTTAAGGGTTTGGGGGTTTAGGGTTTAGGGGTTTAGGGTTTAGGGGTTAAGGGCTTAGGGGTTGAGGCGTTTAGGGTTTAGGGTTTAGGGGTTTAGGGGTTTAGGGGTTTAGGGGTTTAGGGATTCGGGGGGTTTAGGGTTTAGGGGGGTTTAGGGGTTCAGGGTTTAGGGAAAGGGTTTGGGGCTAATTAACAAGGCTAGTGAACACCTACACAGCACCTAAACACCTTATAAACATCATTCAACGGCCGATCACGCTCTTACAGCACCTGTACACTCCTTAGGAAGTAGAAGCCAGAAAGTTGGAACATCAATATCCTCATGCCCTTAAGGTAGTACAGGGGATCCCAGCACTACTCATCCGACATCCATGTTCCAACTTTTGGGGGTTCTCTCTAAACGTACCATAGTAGCCTCTAAGACTCTAAGAACTCACGATGCCCGCAGAGAGTCGGCCTGGTTCTCGTGCCTCCCAGAAGTGGCCTCTTGGTTTAGGGTTTAGGGGTTTAGGGTTTAGGGTTTAGGGAAGGCACCGAAGGGGTTGTTGCTGGCATTGTTCGCTTGTTTCCGGATTTTGTAAGGGTTCGTAGCATTGTATAGACTCTTACAGGGCATTCTTTGATACAGGGGCCTTGGCATAGAATTCGAACAGCTTTGCGGGATGATTTGATGAGGATAATTCTACGGGCCTTCGGTCTCATGACTTATACGGTTTAGGGTTCAGGATTTAGGGTTTGTTCCGATCTCTATACTAAAGTCTTTATAACAAGGATCCCACTCCTGCTGCTCAGAATATGTGTTGCCACGAACACTCTACATGCTGAGTTGACCAGCTTTGTTCAAAAGGGGGGCATTTGGTCCCGGCACCAGGGCACGCTGTGGGTTGCGGTTATAGGACCTGCAAGCTGAAAATAGTGTGCCCGGGTTCGTGGATACTATGTCGAATCCCGCATATGTTGCAACTCACAACACCCTAAATCCTAAACCCTATCAAGAGCCAGGTGGTGATTAATCGGGGCGCTTCAGGTACTAGGTTCTGCAGTAACCCCTTGACAACCGCGGCACTCTTTTCCCCAACCGTCGCTTTCAACCCAAAATCAAAAGAGCAAAGGTGAATTACTGGTGAACCTAGCTAAGGTGCATTCCTTCTTTAAGGGGTATTAAACCCTAAAGAAAGTCTTAAAGGAGCCCTTACAGGAACCCTAGTTTATGGTAATTTTATACTATAATTATAATAAAGAACTCCCAAAATAGTATTGGTAGTTATTTAGGCCTCTGTATTATATTTTTTAACGAAAGACCTTCGGATACGTCCCAGGCCTTCCAAGCAGCGCATGGCGGCCGCTGTTCGGTTCTTCTCCAGCTTGTCTCTACCTCGGCTGGCTTTTAGGGTGTAGGGTTTGGGGTGAGGTCCCCCGATATCCCAACAATTCAGGCCAGTGTAGGGGTCTAGATATATGACAGCAGAAAGAGGGGATAGTACTACTAGATCTTCATGCTTCTACATCCCTAAACCCTAAACCCTAAACCCTCCCTTGTTTTACTCAACAGACCCACATGATTCTTGACCCGGACGTTGTCCCGAGGCCTTCGTTCAATGGTTTCTGTCACTGGCTATGGGGCCTCCGTCTTGTCCTGCTTGGCTTAGGATTTAGGGTTTAGGGCCTAAGTTGAGAGCCTTCTGTAAACTTCTTAGGATTTTAGGGTTTGGGGTTTAGGGCTTGGGCTTGGGGCGATTATGGTGTTGGGAGTTGTCAGCTGCTGTTTACTCGATTTGGGCTAGAAATAGCGCTAGGCAGTGCCACGAAAAAAGGCCAGAGGCCCAGGCGCAACCTAGGAAAGAACGGGCCGAAACAACACTTGCAAGGCGTTGCCCTGAAATATCATTGGGTTTGGGGCTTGTTTATGGTCGTAGGAAGATTCCTAACAGCGCAGTAGGCCCAGCGGGCCCACTACTCCAAAATGAAGGAACTTACCTTCAATTGTAAAGGGCTGAATATTTTTGATTTGAGGTGTGTTCCTTAATCAAGGGCTATCGGGCTCTGTGGGCGGAACCTGAACGAGAAGGACCAAGGCTGCGACATTCTGGTTCGATGTTGTCCCAAGCTCGGCCGACGGCACCTGGCGACAAGAGCTCCCTACCCCCTAAACCAGAAACACTGCTCCATCATCTCTGAGCCCTCAATGTTAAGCTCTAACTCCTAGAGCCCAAAGCCCCCAATGAAGAAGCCTGCGTCGTTGCCAATACTATTCCTCAGGGCTCCACGTTTATTCAATTTTTCTTTACTAGCTTCCCCAATAAGCCAGGGAAATTGAAGGTTAAACTTTCAGCTTACTACTAAATTCTGAGAACCCACAAAGCTTATAGGTTGGGCATTAGTGCACTATGTTTATAGTAGCACAGCATATGGCGAGACCTTTTTCGAACCGCCAAGGCTAAACCCCTAAACCCCTGGACCCTAAATCCTAAACTCTAAACCCTAAACCCCTGAACCCTAAACTCCAAAACCCTAAACCCCTGAACCCTACACTCCGAAACCCTAAACGCAACACAACATAACACACCTGAAGCATCCAAGGAATAATCGTAACAATCCGAAACCTCTGGCAACACAGAATCTTACGGTTTCTTGGCTGACCTCTGAGCCTCTCCTAAAAGTTACACTTTCAGCCTAATTAGGGCCCAGACAGAAACCCTCAAAGTTCAAGTCCTAAGCGCCAGCCAGAAGAACGCCAAGTCACCCTAAACCCTCAACCCCTAAACCCAAACCCCCTAAACCCTAAAAGCCCTGAAACCCTACACCCTACATCCTGGACCCTAAACCCTAGTTTTCCAGAAGAACGCCAAGGTTTAGGGTCTGGAACTCTCTAGGGATGCCTTTCTGAAGGCTTTCGGGCCCAATAGAACATACTACTTAGAGTCCTAAATCCTACCTTACCCCAAACAGCCCTAGAGTTTAGGATTTTGGTGTTTAGGGTTTGCGGGGCTTACTTGGACGGTCGGGGGACTTAGTAACTAGTTCTTATTCCACTATAGCCACAATCAGGATCCCTTTCAGGGTACTTATAACTCTACTTATATCTACTTAGTAGGTTCCCCGACCCCCAAGTGTCTCTTGGGGAGGAGGCCCACCCTTGACACCGAATCATCCGGTGTCACCGACTCATCCACCGACACAGCGGGCTCAAGCTGCTGCCGGCCTCTCTGCCAAGCCGCCCAAGCCGTGGGTGCGACGGACTGGTGTTTGTCCCTGTAGTGCTGGTTGAAAGCATACTCATCTTTGAAATGCCGTTGGCATGCCCTGCAGTACAGCCAGTCCTCCTGCAGAGAAACTTCCTCTGCCGTCTTCAGCTTGAGGCCGCCAGTGCCGCGTGGCCTCAGCTTGAGCTTGAGGCCATGGGCACCCCATTGGTGCCACTTCGCTTGGCCCGACTGTCCGTAGTAGTGCCCCTCGTAGCCGTGAGCAGCGAGCATCGTGTGTCGCACGACGTCTTCCAAGTCCACGCCAGCCCCTTCGCCCCACGCCGATGCCTCGTTCCGGCTGAGCAAGCGAGCCGTGACCTCCTCCTTGGTCAAGGTCGGGTCCAGCGACAAGAGGCAGGCGATCGTCAGTCGGTCGTCTTCGTCGTGCCCGGTGTCCGTAGCCCCGTCAAGCCAACCTTTGTTCGTTCCGAGCTTCCTCAGAGAGGCCTCGGACACGCCAGCAAACCCGTAGTGCTCGTGGTGCTGCAGCAAGGGTCGTTTGGCCAGAACTCGAAAGACCACTCCGAGGCCCCGCTTCTCGCCGAGAGACTGGCAACCTGCATCGAGGCACTCTGTGATTACGAGATGTTTTTTATGAGGTACTATATAGCTTATAGGGCTTGGGGCTGAGGCTTTAGGGTTGAGGGTTTAGGGTTGGCCTTAGGGTTTGTTATTTTTCAGATGACTCACGGCACTGTAGGGTTTAGGGACTGGGCAGTAGGGCTGTTTTGATCCCTGGGCTGCGGCTACAAAAAACAACGGTGAAGGACTCTCAGGACTCCTGAATTAGGCCCTAAACCGCTAACGCCAAAACCCTAAACCCCTGAACCTCTAAACCCAAACCCCTAAACCCAATGGGCCTGTGAGTTCTATCAAGCATATCTTGTAACACCCCTGTCCGACTTCTTTCAAGCACTTTCCAGAGCCCTCTATGGTTCACAGATGGCAACTCGCCATGACTTTGGTTTAGGGTTTATAGGATTTAGGGTTTAGGGCATATAGGATTTAGGGTTTAGGGTTTAGGGTTTAGGGTTTAGAAGTTTAGAACTTGAAGCAACCACTGCAAAACATTTTAAAACACATACGTATCCACCCAAAAGGCCCGTTTCAAGAACGTTGCAACTCGCTGCTCCACTTTCTGTACTGCCCTGGAGAAGCAACCACACGGCTTTCTAGGAGATCCCTATAAACGACACCATAAAGCAACACAGCACACGCAAACCCCAAACCCTAAACCCTAAACCCTAAACACCTAAACCCCTAAACCTTTAAACCCCTAATCTCTACCCCTAAATCCCTAAACCCTTAAACTCGGTGCCTTTTTCTTTGCCGACTCTTCTCTTGTCCGCCTTGGGGGCGCCACGGCTTTTGGGTGCGGGATCGAGGACTCAGGATTTCAAGAGTTTAGGGTTTAGGGTTGAACGGGTTTAGGGTTTAGGGTTTAAGGGTTCAGGGTCTAAGGGCTTCGGGTTTAAGGGTTTAGGGCTCACTTAGGGTTAGTAAACGGGCTCCTTGAAGGGGTTCTATGAGGGTTGCTATAAGGGTTAAGAATTTCAGGCTTAGGGTCTAGGGTGTAGAGTTGAAGTTTGGGCCTTGCTGTTTCCGAGGGCTTCAGAAGGGTTTGTGGCTTTGGACTTTGGCAGCGTTTTGCTGAAGGCTCCAAAACCCTTCAACTTAATTTGAGATATACTGCTCACATCCGTCATAACTATACCCTAAACCCTAAACGCTAGCTATCAACCTGAAAGCACCCTTAAGCCCTGTGCAACCTCATAAACAACAAACCCTCAACCCTCCGAAGTTGAAAGGGTGGGGTTTAGGGTGTAGGGTTTAAGGTTTAGGGTTTAGGGAACCCCGTTACTTGGAGGGTCGGGAGACGTAGTAACGAGCTATTTTGCAGGCTTATCAGTACCATAACCTCAATGAGGACCCCTCTTAGAGTACTTATAACTCTGCTTGGTATCCCTAAACCCTAAACCCTAAACCCTAAACCCTAAACTAAGTTCCCGACCCTCCAAGTAAGGGATCCACTTTTTGGATCCTCCCAGGGTTCTGGGAAACTAGTAACCCCTAAACCCTAAGCCCAGACGCCCTCCCTGAACAGCCCTAAACCCTAAACCTTAAACCCTTATGTAGGGGCCTTAATAATTAGAATAAGGTTTTGGGGCATATAATACTTTAGTCACGCCCCAAAATAGTATAGATAATTGTTAGGGCCCCTATGTTAGACCTTGCATTCTCAACCCTAAACCCTAAACCCTAAACCCTAGACCGGAGCTCTAAACCCTGAGCTCTGAACTACTGAACTACGGACCCTAAACCCTCGAACCTCGGGTTCGGAAGGTTACTTCAGGGCTCATTGGACTTAAGGGTTTAGGGTTTGGTTCAGGGTTTAGGGTTTAGCGCTTAAGTCAGTTATAAGTCAGGTTTTAATTGGGCGTACCCCACTTGGGGGACTCATAACCCCAGCTATAGGCCCCCTAAACCCCTAAACCCCAAAACCTAAACCCTAATAGACCCTCATAGAGCCTAATATAAATCCTAATAAACCCCAAACTCCTGTATACTCCTTAATACATCCTGGAAGCTGGGAACAACTTGCGAGGAGACTGAGAATTCCAAACCCAAACTTGTAACTCACAAGCAGTTGAGTGCAATATGGGGCGTTCATAAGTTGAACAGGGGTTTGGGGGGTACATTCTATTACAATGACCACATGGCACCCTACAGAATTGTATTGGTAATTCTTCTGACCCCAACTTCCGCAATCCGCTAAACTCGAAACTCTAAACCCTAAAACCCTAAAGCCCTAAACCCAAAACCCTAAACCCTAGACCCTAAACCCTAAACCGAAAAACCCTAGACCCAAGGCCCGAAACCTTAGACCCTAAGCCCTAAACCGAAAACCCTAGACCCTAAACCCAAAACCCTACACCCTGAGCCCTAAAACCCTAAAACCCTGAACCCAAGACCTAAAGCCCTAAAGCCCTAAAACCCAAGACCTAACATAGACTAAGCCTCCGGCACAGCTCGCAGCCGAGGCCGAGGCGGTCTGGCAGAAGAGGAAAGCCTCAAGGCTCGGCTTCAAACCCCTTTTTTTAAAGGGATTTAGGGTTTAGGGTTTGGGGTTTAGGATCCAAAGCCTCAAGTCTCGGCTTCAAAACCTTTTTTTTTAGGGTCCAGGGTGCAGGGTTTAGGGTCCAGGCGTTTAGGGTTCAGGGTTTAGGGTTCAGGGTTTAGGGTCTAGGGGTTTAGGGTTTAGGGTTTAGGGTTTTGGGTCTAGGGTTTTTGGTTTACATAGGGCTTCTATAAGGCTTCTACAAGGTATCTAGACCTTCTATCGGGCTCCCAAAACGGTAACTACCCACCTGAAGATGTCCTAGAACAAGGCAAACCCCGGCCGAGCACTAAGCATAGGAATACACCACTTCTATGCAGGAGCCTGGGTAGCTCTCTGAATTAGAGTCGCTTTTAGGGTCCTTTTTATAAGGGTGCCGTAGTATATTGGATACCCCCAAAAGGACCCTAATTTAGAGAACTACCCTTATAGTACATTATAGAAACCCCATAGAAACCCTTATAGATCCCATTAAGGAACCCCGAAAGGGATCCTAATTTGGAGAACTATACACATAATCATGCCTGTTCCTGGGTTCCTCACCTCAACACCGTGTTCGAATGATCAACGCCCTTATACTAATCTTCACGAATACTCATGGGAGCTTCCGTTTGGTTGCAACTTGGGTTATGCGCACAACTCGCAATCAAGTTACAGTGCGCAATCAACAACACCAAGTCCTCAAATTGAAGGCAGCGGTCAAGCTGAAGCACCTTTTTCCGTCGAGCAAGCTGCTTCACACCTGTCAGGATGGGAGTCCTCCTGCTGCAGTTTACGAAGATTCAGGAAGTACGCCTGCAGCTGAACGTTCGCAAGGCTGACATTCTGCAGTTCATGATCCGACTTCAAGATTTCGATGTCTTGAAAAGTGGCGGAAGCTTCGTTCTGTTTCCCACTTCGCAATAAATATCTGGCCATCTTACATGCAGCTTTGATTTTGCGAGCTCTCTCTACGCCATGGTGGTCAAGCCTCTTTCCGAACCTTTGATTTCCCACCAAATCGAAGAGCAAGCCTCGGATTTGCCGGGAGTTTGCTGGAGTTACAGCCAGTGCCAGTCTCGCCTGTTCGGCTTTTTGGACCAAGCCCACCTGCAACATGTTTTGCAGAATACGTTTGCTGGTAGATGTAGTCGTAACGTCCAAGCACCAGTGGCCCCTGTAGGGCCGAACACACAGGTCGCATCCAAGTTCGCGATGCAAAAACTGGGACAAACAATCGAGAACAGTGGCGAACTTTTGGTAGATGCACAATCTTACGCTTCCTCCACTTACACTAATGTTCCCCTCCGCATCGAAGAAGCCCGCCAAATACTCCCAAGTGCATGGCGCCACCACGCTCGAGTCATGCAACTTCAATGCTTTCATCGTCGGTTTGAGAGCTTCGCGTGGCTGCCGCAAGCAATCCTCAGCGAGCTCAAGCTGTCTTCGCTTCACTATACTGTGGCGTGCCAAGAGTGTGGCAGCATTGGCAGCCTTGGTGCCAGTCAGTTGCCACTGCAGCGTTGGCTTTCGAAGGCCTTGTCCAGGCTGTCCACGGCAAATGCCGCCACCAAATACCGACCGAAACAAAACAAGAATCTCTGCTCGATCAAAAGACTGCCCAACGTTCAACATAAATTTGTTTTTGGAATGACTCTGGCAGCATCCATCTCCGTCGAAAAACCCGGCAAGATATCGCAAGTGCGTCATCTGAGGAACTTCCGCACATGCAGTGGAGAAGTTCGCCCTTGCTTTGAGTGGCAGACAGTAGGTGTGGCCATAAGCTTGGAAGGACGTCAGTAGTGGCCATCTCATTGACCGAAGCTTGGCACGCAGCAACTTGTTCCGCTGCTGGAACACCTGAAGCCGGAGGGCATTACCGGACAAATCCAAATCTACCGCGTTTCGCTCTCCTCCGTTGGCCTCTTGTCCGGAATGGTTTGTCGCGACTTCGTTCACCAGGGATGGGAGCGTGAATGGAGCTGCAAACCCACGGCAGTGCAACCCCAACCTGGAAAAGCATGCCAAACGCAGCTGTTTCCATGCGCACCGATGATGAATCGTAGCAAAATACATCGCTGATGATTTAGGAACTTCAGGGTTTAGGGTCGTTGCTGATGCCACCTGGAGTAAATCACGGCAGACGGGAAGAGCAGAGGGTTTGTTTCTGGGATGTCTGACACATGTTGTACTCTTATCGCCATCCGACGTTGAGGCATCACAGGGATTCAATGTCACCTGCATCGACATTCGACTCGTGGGACAATACCTGCTGAAGGCGTGAGAAACCATTTAGGACCTGGGACCTCGCCTCCCCGAGAAGCCGTAACGTCTTTGCCCAGGGGAGTGTGATCCATGCAAGCGTGGCACGAGAAGGCAGCACTATCTATTTGTATGAGAAGCTGTCGTCGTTGGAATTTAAAAGCACATGAATCCCTCAACTACCCTAAACCTCGTCACTAGAAATTACTTTAAAAGCACCTGAATCCCTCAACCCTAAACCCTTCGTGTTTAAGAAGGCACGCATGGCTGGGGCCCCAACGCAGCTCGCCAGGAGCCATTGAGGCTTCGCCATGACCATGGCACAGCTAGGTTACAGAGGGGCCTTAGCAGTTAGAATAGGGTTTAGGGTTAAGGGTTTAGGGTTTAGGGTAATGTAGGGGTCTTCATAATTAGAATAGGGTTTTGGGTATACTAGACTATAATCATGATAAGGAAAGTATTGGTAATTATTTAGGCTCCTTTCTTGGGGAATAAGGTTTAGGGTACCTAGGTCTGGGTGCCGCTTAGGTCGCGGGATTTGCTGTCTATAGAACTCAAGATGTAAGGCTGAAGGGTTAGGAACCCTAAACCCTAAATCCTAGGGGGCAAGGCTTTCAACTTTAGGGTTTCGGGCCTAGGGTTTGATGTGTAGCCCTAAACCCTGAATCCTAAACCCTAAACCCTGAACCCTACATCCTAAACCCTAAACCCGAAACCCTACATCCTAGACCCTAAACCCTAAATCCTAAACCCGAAGGAGTTGGCGATTGCGCTGAGGGGTCGAGGGCCGTGGGCACCTGGTGAAGGGCATAGGGTCCAGGGTTTCAGGGCGATGTGTCATGCACCCTAAACCCTGCTACAACCTAATTTTTAGGGTTTAGGGTTTAGGGCTTAGGGCCCTTAAACCCTATATTATATTCTCTCAACCCTAAACCTCTTATGGCTCAGTGTTTGCTGCTCTGGAGCTCGGGCTCCAGGTTTGTGGGTTACAGGCTGCTAGGGTGTGCAGGGCTCTGATGCTAAATTTCAATACCCTAAGCCCTAAACCCTTAAACCCTAAACCCAAATGCCCTCTGGGGTTTAGGGCTCTAGGGCTTTGGGGTTTAGGGTTGAGGGGTTTAGGGGTTAAGGGTTCGGGGTTTCGGGTTTAGGGGTTTAGGGTGTAGGGGTTTAGGTGTTCAGGGGTTTGGGCTTAGGGCTGCAGCTGTTGGGTTTGAGGAGGGTATAGGGTCTAGGGTAGCTGCAGCAAGGCTTGCAGTCTGAAGCCTCGGATGCAGCAGCAGCACCTACTTGGACTACTGAAGAGAAGTCAAAGTAATACTAGTGGTAAAGGTTATCCCTAAACCCCTAAACCCCTAAACCCTAAACTGCTGAACCCTAAACCCTAAACCCCAAACTAAACCCCTAAACACCTACAGCCATAAACCGAAATCCCCGAAACCCTAAACCCCTAAACACCTAAACCCTAAACTTTGGATACAGCATCAAGGGAAGAGCTGAACCACTAACAGCACGAAACCCAAAAACAATCCTAGGTATTAGGGTTTTAGGGTTTAGGGTTTAGGGTTTAGGTTTAGGGTGTAAGCTTTAGGATTTAGGGTATTCAGTACCGACTGTCATGCAGGATGTCTCTGTCAAGCAGGGATATCTGACTAAACACTCTCTCACAGGCCCGAAGTGTATTGTACTTTGCAAATCTAGGGATAATAAGGGGACCTCAGTAGTAAATGTTCACAGCTCTGCACATTGGGGCTTAAGGTGTCATACATAAATAAAGCCCTAAACCCTAATCCGCAAGCCCCCAAACCTGACCCCAAACCCTGCGCATAGGCTCATGATATTTAGTAGGTTCGATGATGAGTTGATTGTTAGGATACCCCTACTTAGGGGACGCATTCATGATCTTACTTAGGTGCTTTACTTACTAAGTAGCATGAACCTTTAAGTAGGCCCTAATACTCTAAGCCCTAAGCCCAAGCCTTGCACCGTAAGCTCTAAACCCTAGCCCTAAAACCCTAGGCCCTAATACCCTAAACCCTAAGCCCCAAACCCAAAGCGCC